>JANLJB010002907.1:6108-28662 GCA_026212285.1 Bursera cuneata
AGTTTTGTCAAAAATATGTATGTCCATATTATGTAATAAATAAAATATTTTACATAATAAGTTTAACTAAGGCCTGCAGTTCAGTGGTTAAGCGGTGAAAGGTGGCGAAGGGAGGAGGGGGTTCGAATCCTAGCACCTGCATAAGATTTTTAAAAGGCTTTTCCAGCGGGTCGGGTCGGGTTTCGGGTTTGGTATGCAGATCCGAGTGTAACCCNGAAACCCGACGGGTTGGATAAATGTGACCCGAATTCGGGTTTTCAAAAAATTTGACCCGAAAAAAACCCGACTTTTCGGGTCGGTTCGGGTCAACCCGACGGGTCGGGTTATTATGCCTAGCCCTACTAGCAGTAGCAGTAGCAGATCTAGGATTGCAAATATTCCTGCCAACTCCTGGACTAAAATGCCTACAAACAATAAATACAATTTGATAGGCTAAAGTGTGTGACCTTAAATTCTCTATTTGTTGGTGAAACCTTCTTGATAGTATCTGACAAAAACTACGGAGCCATTTGCTGCGTTTACAAAGTACGATATATTTTTCAAGAAACTGCAACATGAATTGCTGTTGTGTGCTATATTAGTCGACTGTTGCCACATTTTTACTAGTCTCCGCTTCCAGGACAAATCCGATTGCTGGAACCCAACTGATCATGTTAGCGCCATGTATCAACTTTGAGCGTAACAAGGCTGCAAATTCACATCATATGAAAAATAATNAAGATAAAATGGAGAAGTGCAACTGATATTCTTTTCTTGTTTGTGAAATAGGCCAAAAAGCCTTCCAACACATACATATATCAAACTTACATTTAAAATAATTGAACAACAAAGGTTTATGGTTTATATATTTTATCGATAGCAGGTGAACCAAAATGTCATAATAACAGGGAAAAGGACAGCTAGAGGTAGAATATATCTTCATGAAGATATTCTGAGAAAAGGAAAGGTTGAAGACTGTACTGGGAAGAAGTCATCCACTAAAAAAATTAGTTTGGTTTCTAACTTGTCTCCTTAAGAAGTTCAAAGCTTACCTTTAGGGGCTCACCCATTTGAAAAATGATATCTATTTTGGCGAGTAAGCTTCTGTGTTTCTTTCAATGAATCAAAGAAGTTAGATAAAGTAATTGCATCATTCTGCGTATCTCTTTCAACCAACCATCCCTCTTCCAGATGAACATCAATGTCCCTGTATAATGGTTTAGTGCAAGCCCAGCAAAAAGTCATATGAGTAATGAGAAGACATAGTATGAGAGAGACTAAATTTCAGCATTTCATAGATAAAGGCCCTATTAGGAAACATTTTATTGAGAGACTTGACGATGTTGGGGGACTAAAAGAAGGAAACAGTTTACCTCCTCAAAGCAAGAACTTCATAATTTCTTCGTAGGTAATCAGCATACTTTGTAAGTGCCTCTTGTGCATATTGTCTACCCACGGTTCTTACTGCTGCTGCATTTAGTAAATTTTCCAATGAACCATGCTTTTTTAAAAGCTTCAAGGCAGTTTTTCGACCAAATCCAGGAACTACATGTTGGATTCCGGGAACACCATCAACCTCATCACCCATGATGCATCCTACACGATTATAGCTCCCGATAGGTTAATACAATATATAATGTANTAGTGTTCACAAAAGGATTGGCAAATTAAGGTTGAGTGTTCTTTTTTTTTTTTAATTTAAAAAAAAAAAAAAAAAAAAAGTTTAGGCTTATAGCCAGCAGTTGTAGAATTCAAGTCCAGATTGGTTAAAAAATATACAATAACTAAGAGAGAATATAATTATCCCTACTTTTTTTCATTCCTTCCTCTACCCCCACCATACCTGCTTTTTGAACACCTTAAATAGAATCATCAAGCTAAAGATTCTTCTCTTCTTTCTTTATTTTTTTCCTCCTCTTTTTTTTTTTGGGACAATCTACAATTCAGGAAATCATATTAACTGTAATCCATATAATTTTTTATGTTTACCACAATTTCTATNGCCTCTGACTTGATTCAAAACTCACTTTTACAATGGCAAACAATGACTGCAATGATAAATGAAACTTAGAAGTTGCATCTAATAACAACATAAATGCTTGGTGCTACACATGACAACATTATGAATTGATCACCAATGTAACATATCACTTTACTGGTTTACTACGCAAACAAAGACTCACATTTGTTCCAATGATGGCAAATCAATTTAGTTGGGTTGGCTTCCATCAGTGACACACCAGGCTGATTCTTAGAACTAGAACTCACAACCGCATTTTTAAAGAATAAAGACCAAACAAATCCAAAAAAATCCAAAAAAATGTTCTTTCAATAGGTTAATTTCAAACCTTTCTGTAAAGATTGACATTGTCATACCCACGAAGCTTTGACATAGTTAAAATATCTCAAACAAATAAAATGGGGAAAAAAAGCTACTCTGATGGACCTCCAGCTACAAAATGGTATTCTAGAAGAACAAAGAAAGGGGTGTTGGTTAGCAACAGAATTACAGCTGGCATGGGACAACAAGGCAATGGTCAGCATAGGGGGAGTGCGTGAGACAGCATATGGGGTGGGCGTGAGAATTGGTTACAAAGGGGAGAGTTTGTTATGACAACAAGGGAGTTATATATATAGCAAGGGGCTGGATGGGAAGGGTATCGGATATATCAGCTGGGCTAAACATTAGGGGAGGACCTGACCCTCCAAAGTCAGGGAATTGTTTTCTCTTTATTGTTCTGTTCTAGTTGATCCTTGCTATTTGATCCTTGTTATTACAGTTAGTGCTTTGTTACTGTGTTTGGTTGAATTGATTGAATAAAGAAGTCAGTCTCCATCAAATTGGTATCAGAGCCTACATCATGTCTCCCGGTCGCAATCGTGCGGCGCAGGTGATGACGCCGGCATTACAGTGTTCGCCCGGGACTAGTCAAAGGACTAGTGCACAGCCAACCTGCGTGGGCGCCGGAGCTGCGGAGCGTGGTGGAATGTTAGGATCCTAATTGCAAGGTATGAGACTTGAATCCCACATTGGAAGTATAGGCTTCTTGTGTGGGATTTATAAGGCTTTGGGCTCTCCTACCTCAATAGCTAGCTTTTGGGGTGTGGTTCTCCCAAGGTTCTTATCAATTGTTATTAGAGCCTGGTGTGGGTTATGGTTGGTACAAGGATGGAGTCACGAATGGAGAATGTTGAAAGGGATTTAACAGGAGTTCAGAGAGATGTTACGAGGACGAATGAAAACGTTAATGCTACGAGAGAGATGATGATGGAATTAAAAACGTGGATGAGAAGGAAGGACGAAGAAGAGGAACGTCGAAGGAAACATGAATCGGAAAACTTTGACCATTCCAGAAATAATCAGAGAGAGCATGAAGAAACAGGCCACCATGAAAGGGAAGTGTATCAACGAAGAGAGACCGGAGGAAGGAACCTAGAGTTACCTATCTTCAATGGGAGCGACCCATACTGATGGATATATAGAGTGGAACGGTATTTCTCCATCAATCAAATTATCAACGGAGCTAAAGTTCAAGCTACCGCACTGTGTATGGAGGGGGAAGCACTACCGTGGTTTCAGTGGATAGAGACTCGTTCACCGACAGCTACATGGGCAGCCTTCAAGGTTGCTTTTCTACAACGATTCGGAGATACTCAGGAGTGCAGTCCGTTGGAGTTGTTGATGGCGGTGAAACAGACGGGGACCGTGGTCGAATATCGTCGGAAATTTGAAGCAGTGGTGTTACTCCTCCCTGACGAACGCGAAGAAGTTTTGATTTCCGCCTTCCTTAGCGGACTCAGGCCTGATTTAAAGGCAGAATTGAAATTGACTCACGCTAACGGTGTGAGAGGGTTGACCATGTTAACTCAAGTGGTGAATATGGCTCAGCGAATTGAAGACAGAAATAGGTTAGTGGATGAATTTCAGAATGGGTCGGGTAGAGTGAACTGGGGCATAGGCTAGGCAGTAAGAGGGAATAGTTATTATACGGGTCAGGGGTCTACAAACCTCACCAGATCTTATGGGCCACAAACCCGACCCAACGAGATCCGACCCAATGAGACTTTAAATTCGACTAATGAAACCAATCAAACTCAATATTTGTCTAACCTAAATCAGCGACAAAGTCCAGAAGCTTCGTCCATGTCGTCTTCTCCTTCCTCTGTAAACCCACGAAATCAGCTCAATCAAAAACAATTTCCGTTCAAACACCTAACGGAAGCTGAAATATTAAAGAAAAAAGATCAGGGCCTCCGCTTCCGGTGTGACGCGAGGTTCGTTCCAGGCCATCGATGCGGAGCGAAGAGGTTTAATGTCTTGCTTATTGATGAAGATGAAGCTGATGAAGAAGAAGATAACCCACAGTGCGAAGAGACTAAGGAGGCAGACGAGGTGGAGCTGTCTTTAAACTCGGTGACAGGTATACAAGGGCCGAAGACCATCAAGCTTAAGGGCAAAATCAGAAGAACTGAAGTGATTGTCATGGTGGATAGTGGGGCTTCCCACAATTTCATTCATCAAGACTTGGTTAACAAGTTGGGAATTCCAATGACTATTACTCGACCTTACAGTGTGAGAGTAGGTGATGGGCATAATGTGCGCTGTCAAGGAGAATGTAAGAATGTCAGTTTGCAGCTTCCAGGTATGACTGTAGATCAAAGTTTCTTCCTATTCGAAATGTGTGGAGCTGAAGTTATACTTGGAATGGCTTGGCTAGTGACTTTGGGGGAAATGCGGATTAATTGGCAGAAACAACTGATAAAGATTATGGTGAATGAACGGGAAGTAGTTTTAGAGGGTGATCCGATGTTAAGCAAGTCCCAGATTTCATTCAAAGGTTTGGTTCGTTCTTTCCACCCTGAGGACCAAGGCTACTGAGTGGAATTAAACCTTCTGAAAACCGAGCTTAAGGAGGACACGGTAGTGGATGGGTCTGTCTCTGACCTGCTTCAAGAATATAAAAGAATCTTCCAAGTGTTACCAGAACTACCTCCATTAAGAGGACACGAACATTCCATTAAACTCAAGGAAGGCAGTTAACCACCAAACATACGGCCGTACCGCTATCCCTATTATTTGAAGAATGAAATAGAGAAGATTGTTGGAGAGATGCTGGTTGCTGGCATTATCAGACCGAGTCGCAGTCCCTTTTCGAGTCCGGTCTTGCTAGTAAAGAAAAAGGATAGCGGGTGGAGATTCTGTGTAGATTACCGGGCGTTAAATAAGGAAACAATTCCGGACAAGTTTCCCATACCCACGGTTGATGAACCATTCGACAAACTTGGAAAAGCAGTGGTATTTTCTAAGCTCGATCTCAAATCAGGATATCACCAGATTAGGATGGAGGATGGCGATGTGCACAAGACGGCATTTCAAACACATGAGGGGCATTACGAGTTCTTAGTAATGCCCTTTGGTTTATCCAACGCACCTGCAACGTTGCAATCGTTGATGAATGGTATCTTTAAACCGTACCTTCGGAAGTTTATACTAGTTTTTTTTTACGACATTCTGGTATACAGCACTAACTTGACTCAGCATCTTCAACATTTACGGATGACTTTTCAAATTTTGCTAGAGAATGCGTTAGTGATTAACAGAAAAAAATGCTCCTTCGGCCAACTTCAGATTGAGTATCTGGGGCACATTATCACAGCCAATGGAGTGGCAGTTGATCCAGCAAAGATTACTAGTGTTCTCCACTGGCCAACTCCGACTGACATCAAGGGTTTACGAGGATTTCTGGGCCTTACAGGGTATTACCGAAGGTTTGTTCAAGATTATGGAAGGATTGCCTTACCTTTGACTAGTTTGCTGAAAAATGATGCTTTCGAATGGAACCCAGGAGCTTAGGATGCGTTTAACGAACTAAAGCGGATAATGACGACCATCCCGGTATTGGCACTTCCTGATTTTGCAAAAACCTTCACCATTGAGACAGATGCTTCTGGTAGCGGATTGGGTGCAGTACTTATGCAAGATGGCAGACCAATAGCTTTTCTCAGTCAAGGATTGTCAGAGAAATCCCGTCTTAAATCAGTTTATGAACGTGAGCTTCTCGCAATTGTGTTGGCAGTCGAGAAATGGAGACATTATCTGTTAGGTCGCCATTTCATCATTCGAGCCCCAATGATTTGATCATCCACTTCTGCTGGGTTTCTCAATAGAGAGGAATGGGATCAAGCTGTTCAAAATGATGATCAGTGCAGAGGAATTCTTCAAGATTTACTACTCAATCCCAACAGTCATCCTCACTACAATATTAAGGAACGGCGATTGTACTACGGACCAGGTTAGTCATACCAAAACAGAGCCCTCAAATTTCATTGTTGCTGTATGAATTTCATTCTTCTCCTATTGGGGGTCACTCAGGATTTTTTCGCACTTACAAACGGCTGTCGGGATTAGTTTATTGGGTGGGAATGAAATCAGACATCCGGAGCTTTGTGCAAAAATGCTCAGTTTGCCAAAAAAATAAGACAGATTCCCTCAAACCAGTAGGCCTATTGCAACCATTACCGATTCCATCACAATTCTGGGAAGATGTGTCAATGGATTTTATTGGAGGGCTTCCGAAGTCAGGGAATGCAGACACGATATTAGTTGTGGTTGATCGGCTAACCAAATATAGCCAGTTCATAAGCTTAAAACATCCTTTTACAGCTTCAGAGGTGGCTGCAGTGTTTATCAAAGAAGTGGTAAGGCTGCATGGGTTTCCGCGTACTATTGTCTCTGATCGTGATCGTGTTTTCATCAGTGGTTTCTGGACCGAACTGTTTAAACAGTCTGGAACGCGCCTACACATGAGTTCAGCTTATCATCCTCAAACGGATGGTCAAACCGAAGTTGTCAATAGATGTGTCGAGACGTATTTGAGGTGTTTCGCACATAATCAACAAAAATAGTGGACAAGGTGGTTGGCTTGGGCTGAATATTGGTTCAACTCCACTTATAATCGTTCCTCAGGCATGACTCCTTTTAAAGCATTATATGGGCGCGACCCTTCTAATTTATTAAAATAAGGTGAGCAGGGGTCTATGGTTGATGCAGTAGATCAATAGCTGCGGGAGAGAAACGAAATTTTAGCTGAACTAATGGAGAATCTGGCTAAAGCTCAAACTATGATGAAACAGTATGCAGATGCTAAACGCAAAGATATCCAGCTTCAGGTGGGCGATATGGTTTTCCTTAAAATTCAACCATATCGTCTTAAATCTCTTGGTCATCGCATCAATGCGAAATTAAGTCCCCGTTACTATGGGCCATATCCAATTACAGCCAAAGTTGGTTCTGTGGCTTACCGGCTTGGGTTACCTCCTCACTCGCGTATTCATGATGTCTTCCACATTTCCCAACTCAAACCAGCTATTTCTTTTGATGCTCCTGCACAGCCCTTGCCTTCTCTCCTAGATGACAATCTGGTTCTCCAAGTTGAACCAGAGGTAGTCCTTAAGAAGCGACGTCTGTTGAATGGTAAGTGGGAGGTCTTGATAAAGTGGAAATCCCTTCCGGATTGTGATAATACCTGGGAAAGTGTTGATGTAATCTCTCATCAATTTCCTTCCTTTCACCTTGAGGACAAGGTGGAACTCCTTGGGGCCGGCAATGATGGACCTCCAGCTACAAAATGGTATTCTAGAAGAACAAAGAAAGAGGTGTTGGTTAGCAACAGAATTACAGCTGGCATGGGATAGCAAGGCAATGGTCAGCATAGGGGGAGTGCGTGAGACAGCATATGGGGTGGGTGTGAGAATTGGTTACAAAGGGGAGAGTTTGTTATGACGACAAGGGAGTTGTTATATATATAGCAAGGGGCTGGATGGGAAGGGTATCGAATATATCAACTGGGTTAAACATTAGGGGAGGACCTGACCCTCCAAAGTCAGGGAATTGTTTTCTCTTTATTGTTCTGTTCTAGTTGATCCTTGCTATTTGATCCTTGTTATTACAGTTAGTGTTTTGTTAGTGTGTTTGGTTGAATTGATTGAATAAAGAAGTCAATCTCCATCATACTCACAAATAAAACTTGATTAGAGAATAAGAGAGTAGATTCTGCAAATTAAATAAAGAAGCTTTAAAACCCCTATGCTAGTACCTACACCAACTCTTTGATTCTTTGTTGAAAGGTAATTTAGTTCCCTAGTCCCTTCTTTTTCTCTCTTCATAATTATCATTAATACTATTATTGTTATCAATTGACAATGAACATATTCTTTCTATAAGATTATTTATCTAACTAAAAAGGGGGAAATATAAAATATATATATATATATATATATATACAAAAAAAAAAATGAAACGTGTATCCACAAATATAAGTTCATCTCACACTTTAAAATCTTTTCATTATTATAGGTGATGAATGGAAGCAACTGCAATACTGAACAAAATTTATCAAGAAATTGCACATAATAGTAACTTGTATTGAATTAAAACAGCTATATTAACAATAAAAGTATTAATAAGCGAAATCTTACTAAGGCTCAAGTCAGAGTGTGGATCACAACTATATTGAGCAATGTAGTGCTTTAGAGTGTAAAAGGACCATCGATCTAAGTCTTTCAGAGGCATAACCAACTGCACATCTTCAGAAATCAACTGCTTAAAATCTTTGTCAGGAGAGGCAATAACCACCTTGTAACCTCTTTTCAGAACTTGTACTACAAGTGTAGCCACAACATCATCTGCTTCGTGACCTTCAATTTTAACAACCTGCATTCCCTTGTTTTGTCAATGATGGAACTCCTATATAAGTTATGGATCTTATAATAATTATTATCTGAATATATGCCATATGGGTCTGTCAACAACATTTTTTTTTTTCTGATAACAGGATCAAAAAACTATTTAGCATCAACAACTTCATCTTACTTTATCTAATGCAAATGAAAGTGAACTTTTGAATATTTAAGGGATGGTTCTCAAGATACTGACACCCAAAAGCTGTAATTTCAATAAGTATGAACAAGAAGGACAAACTACTTTTCTTCCACTCTGCAACATTGCTAGAAGGTCACTGGTCTATAATGTACATATACATGTTTCTAAGAATTAATTTAATCCTTATTATCTCACCTAGAAAACAAGAAAAGGAAAGAATACAGAGGCAGAAGAATAGAATACAATAGGATTTATTATAAAGGGCTTACTAAAGTCCCACTGTGTTTCTCTTTAGTGTTTCTACAACAAAAAAAAAGTAGAAGTACAGGTTTGTACTTGGGGTTCATTATAAAACTTTTCATAACTAGAAATTCTAAAGTAAGTCGCATCTCTTCCCATTTTACCCTCCCTACATGATTAATATGCTCAACAACTTGATGATTAGAAAAACATGTAGTCAAATTGAATTTGTGATAATGGATAAAAGTTATTTACTGTCTGTAGCCTGGAACGAAATCAAACTCTAGCATAGATGACTTACCTTAGATTCAACCAGTAATTGGAAGAACTAATTAAGAATTAAGAAACTTCACTCACAGGCACATTACATTTTCCAAGAACATCAATGATGAATTGGTGTGATTTCCCGACATGGCTCCTAGAGAATCTTCGATAAGCTGTTGATTGTCCTATGAATTTTCTCCTATGTGCTTTATATGAAGGCAATAGCCGTCTACGATGCTCATTACCCCTTTCCCCATCAAGAACCTGCAAATGAAACCGCCATTTTTAGCCAATTTGATAGACCACGAAAACGTATATGATGCAATGTAAACCACTATCAAAGTTCATGTGAAAACATGAAAGCATTACAAATATGTATCATTCAAAGTTCTTGGCTTGGCGACAAGGCTATCTATATCACTTTTCTAGCATGTTAAGTACTAGAGCCAATTCAATCCACGACATACTGAATTATTTGCAAATAGGAGAATTAATCAGGTCTAACATACAATGCCACATAAACACCTTCATTATACCCTATGTGGAGATGAGCAAAGCATGAAACTTTGACTACAAAGCTAAAACAAAACAAAGGAACGAACAAGTCAACAAGCTATATCCTTGTGTTCTTAGACTTCAAAATAGATGAATGCAAACCCTGCAGGCCTGCACACGCTTAGACACACGTAACATACATGACCATGAAGCTCTAGCAGACCACAAAATACATTAACCAATAGAATACTATCAGTGAATAGTAAAACTAAGTACTTAGCTGAAACAACTACCCATTTTCAAATACAGGCATATCCAGCTACCAAAACCAATAAGAGAAGAGAGCTTACAGCAATAACGGGGTCACTATTGCTAACTTGGCCAAAGAAGAGAGACACCCAATGACCAAAGGAGTGCAAACTGGGTGTGCTTCCTTCATAACAGAGTGGATTAACGTCCAAGAAGAATACCCTTTTCTTGCTTTTGCCCTTCTCTTTATCATCTCCATAGCAGTCACCATTCCGCAAGGACTGCCCACCAACTGTTTGGTCAAAAGACCCACAGAGGACACTTCTTGTCCTTTTTGGTAACAGTCTGTTTCCGGGTTTGATAAATGAAGCTGAAGCTAATGAATTTAGAGTGAGACAGCAGGGTTTGACGCGGGCTTGGGTGTACACTGCTACTTCTAACATATTTATCATCCTCTGTGTTGGTTTGCAGCATCAAACAGAGAGTGGTCTTATCATACAAGAAGGTTTGCGTCTCATGAACCGGGGACAACCAAATTTACACGCTTTTATAAGTTTGGGATAACACCAACGATATCCATTCCCATAACTATAGATATTAATTTGCTAACTCTTTTCCAAAACGGGCCATTAACAACAAGGCTAGTTAATTATATTTTCCAAATCTCAGGGGGTTGTTCGAATTTTAGCAAACATTGGGTTTGGGTAAGTTGATAAGAAAACAAACCTAGTTACCTAAACTTAAAACTCGAAAGAAGTGCATAAACAACGCCAAACTAACCGATTCCTTTTAAAAATTAATCCAAAAATAAAAAATTTAGTGTTATAATCTTATTTAATAATTAAAGCTTTACAATCGATAATCTATAAATAGTTTTTTTTTCCGATATTATCGATCTTTAATACTCGATAACTTATATATTTAAAAAAACATAATTGTCAAGTATTAATCTGACAAGAAATAAAATATGTGTCTCTATCAAATTATTTATAAGATCACAATATTTAAATAGGACTCAAGTTATTGAGATTTAATTTTATATTTTTTTTTTATAGTCATTCATTTTTCTAATCTAATAATAAAAAGAATTATTGAGTTAATATAAAAAAATTATTTTTAAATTTTTTTATTTCATTCATAGATTATAATAAATTAAAATTATCAAGAAGTATATGAAATTAAGAAAAAAAATTAAGTAATAATAATCTAAACCATAAAATATTTTAGAAAAAGGTGAATTTATAAGAAACCCCAAATGTTGCTCATTTGCTGGTTTCACCTTAAAACTCTCACTAAAAGCAACGCCAAATTCAAGGTCCCAAACAAACAGCCACTCCCTCACATGCTTACATTCACGACTACGTTCACCGTCCCATCACAACGCCGGCCAGCAGAGGAGCTGCCAGCCAGTCACGCACACCTACGCTTATCCCTGCCAACTGCCGCCCACGGTTGAGGTGCTGAGCACTTAGCTTACCTCTTTTAAATTTTCAGTTCGTATTGAGCCCTAATTTATGATTTGTTTTTTAATTCTCAGATTTTGATTTCTCTTTGAAAATATATATTAAATTTGTTATATGTGAATTATGTTATTAGGAATTTGTGATGATAATGTAAGCGTGAAAAAAAAAAATATGATAGTAAATTTGTGATATTTGTCCCAACCCCAGCTAGAAATATGAACAAGCTTCATTGGTTTTGTTTATTTTCTATTTTTATTTTTTGTATCAATAACCTCTCCGCAGAAGAATTTGTATACAAATTTGATGAATTATAGGACATTTCTGATTATTTTTATAATTGCAGAGGAGGTCTATGATCGGCTATGCTTATGTTTTAGCTAATCATATGAGGTCAATGAAATTTTACCGTGATATAAATAGTCAACGCTGCTTTCAGATTATCGATTTATTGCTTGTTAGCATTTTTTAAGAATATTGTAAATTAATTGATCATCTTATTTTTAACTGAGCTGATGCTGTCTGCTTGTTGATATGAATGGATTTTTCCAGGTACTAGTTAAGTAGGCCAAGGATGCAGGGCAGTGACTTAGCCAATGAGGAACACAAGTTTCGAGTCCGGAAGTTAGAGATTACAGACAAAAGCAAGGGATTCATAGAGTTACTGCAACAACTAAGTGTTTGTGATTCTGTGTCTGACAAGCAATTCGAAGAACGATTTGAAGAGCTGAGTTCCTATGGTGATGACCATCTTGTTTGTGTGATCGAAGATGATCATTCGGGGAAAATTATTGCAACTGGGAGTCTGATCATCGAAAAAAAGTTTTTAAGGAACTGTGGAAAAGCTGGGCACGTGGAAGATGTTGTGGTTGATGCTGGTGCACGAGGAATGCAATTAGGGAAAAAAATTATCAAATTCCTTACTGATCATGCTCATGCAATGGGATGCTACAAGGTAATTCTTGATTGCAGTCTTGACAATAAAGTCTTCTATGAGAAATGTGGTTTCAAACAGAAGGAGATCCAGATGGCGATGTACTTTGACTAAGAAACATATGAGTATTAATGCAATTTTGGCAACGCCCATGTTCATAGGAATTGTGTCTCCAAGTAGGGGAAAAAAATGCAATGGCATTGTATGCCATTAATTGATGAAGAAGTTGGCTTCTTTTTTTCTTGTTTAGAAGAAAATGAATAAATCTTGTCTCAGGAATTGATTCAAAATAAAAATTCATGCCAAGACCTATCTGTTTGATCATGTACATTTCTTAAAGCAAGGTTTGCACTTTTGGCATCTATGCACCTTTAGCTGAGATATGATTGGCTGAAACATCACTGATGTCATAAAAATTCACCTATCTTTGGTATCCTTGGAATCTCAAAGTCTTAAGCTGGTCTAAGCTGTTTTGCCTTTTCTTCTCATGTTCTTGCTTTGGCTTGATATCTGTACATTTGTTCACAAGCAAAAGGTGTATTAGAATTTTTTTCTAAAATATGATTAACGTTTATAAAACTCCTTTTATCTTTTTGGCCGTGATGGTGGGGAAAACAGCATATACACCCTCCAGGTTGGGGAACGTTTGGGCAAAGTATGGAGCCCCCCAGCCTTTTGGAATAGTAACATAATGACCACCAATTTACAGTTGTTTGAAAGTTGTAAACGTGAGGGTATTACAGATATTTCGCTAAGTTAAACCTTGAGGGTGTATTTTTAGAACAGAGGAAGGTTGCAACGTGATCCTTCTTCAAAATAACTGCTGTGGAAAAATCAATTACAATTGTGTCATAGAAAAAATTTGTTGTAATTGTTGGGTAAGAAAATGTAAAAACGAATTTTTAAAGTTGTAGTCTTTAAAAGTTATGAATATATGTTTGGCGAATTTGATTTTTAAAATCTATTCGTGAATATAAGGATTAAGATTTGACTTCATGAAATTTTATAATTATAATAATATTTAAAACTAATTTAAGACTAAACTTAAAATTATAATACTACAAATAATTAAAAACAGTATTATATTTAATTATTAGAATTTTTAAAAATATTTCATGTATATTAATTAGGTTAAGGCTATTAGAGAATGGGATAGTTAGAAAGCATGTGGGGGACATATAGTAGTACTTAAAAATTGTTTAGGGCCCAGAGTGGCCTGAGCCCATCAGCCCGTCTCAAAATGATGACGAGTTAGCCAGTCTCATTTGACGTTTAATAGAAGGCGATCGAGAATTCAAGGTCTCTCTGCTAACCCTATTCACAGATCGATTCTATTGCCATGGCGTACACTGCTCAAAGAAGTCAAGGAGGCCTCTTCGAAGGCCTTTACAGGGTTCTTATGCGCCGCAACTCCATATACGTCACCTTCGTAATCGCCGGCGCTTTTGCCGGTGAACGGGTAAAATTTCTTCTTTGCTTCTGTATTTTGATTGATTGATTTGATAAATTTGAGTTAAATGAAAGAAATTTGGGTCTATTAAACAAAATGAAATCATAGAACGAATGTTTATGGGTTTCTGTTCCTATGTAATTGATTGATTTACTTACTGGTTGCAGGCTGTGGATTATGGAGTTCATAAGCTCTGGGAGTACAACAATGTTGGGGTAAGGAATAGTAGGCTATCATATGTTTATTGCTTTCTATGTATTCCTATTGTCTGCTACATTGCATTGCTTTTTTTGTTTCCTTATATTGTTCTATGTTTTTTGCATTATATACATTACTGTATGCAAAATAGTTTATAAAATTGTGACGTGATTGATGGCTATTTTAATCACATTCCTGGTCACAATTTTCAGTTATTTGCCAATGGATTTGCTAAGAACAACCTAGCTGATGCATCTATTGACACTATGCGATTCAAGTTTCTGATAATAATGGTGTTCCTTGTCGTGATTTTCTGGCCAACAAATTTTTTCCTGTGTTCAAATTCGTTCTAGTGTTCAGAACTCCTGGTTGTGACTCTGCAATTCGTTTTTTTGGGTTGGAAATTGATAACTTCTTGATTTAAGAGCATAGGTTTCACTTGTTTATCAAGTTGACCGATGTAAAGTTCAGTGTGACAAAAAATTGATGTGGTTAGAATGCTATCCAGATAAGATTTCTATATGTATAGATGCATTTTGGTGGTTGATTTCCACTTCTACATCTGCAATCTGTCAAGGTGTGTGAAAATAGTTTTTAAGTGATCAGTAGTTCTGGACGGAATTTCAATGTTGGTTTAAATTGTGATGACATCATTAAAAATTAGAAAGATATGTTTTATTTAATTTATTGAGATATACCTCTTAATTAAGGATTTTGATTCGGCCTTGTTATTCTTTTACACTTTTTTCTTTGCCTTAATCTGAAACGCGACACCTGATAACTATGAAAATCTTGGACAAATTATGATTTTGGTACAACTTATGCAAAATTAGCCGTTGTTTTTGGCTGCTCCACTAACTTATGTATGAATATAAGGGTAGGTTTGACTTTGTATTGGGTGTTTGACAATCAGTCTCCTCTTTAATGCTGCCTCTGGTCACATGTTGATCATCCACTGTTAGTTCTGTTAGTTGTTCAAACAAAAATGGGTTTGATGTGCCTTTACAAATGAAAGGAAGCATACCATAGCATTAGTGCCCTAGATAAACAAAAACTGGGTGTTTGAAACTGTGATTGGTTTGCCTCTTTTAGTTTGCAATGTAAGTGATATTTCATAATTGATTAAAAGTCATGATAAGAAGTATTCGAACATTTGGAGAGAGTAAATTTTTTATTTTTTGACATCAAGGTTGTTATTTGGTGAGTTTTTAATATGGGCAAGAACCAAAAGGCAAGCATGTGTGATTAAAAGCTGAAGTTGAAGCAACTGAATGTATTAATTTTATCTGAGCTTGAATTTCATTGTTCTTGTTGTATTGCAGAAACGATATGAAGACATTCCAGTTTTGGGGCAAAGACAATCGGAAGAATAAATTACTCAACTTTTCTTACTCATTTTGAAGTTCCATATAAAGAATTTGGAGTCAGCATCTGCGTACCAGATAGCATTTTAAATTGTTGCAATAAGTGTAAAATGCCTAAGTGCATCAGACTTGTTTCTTAAACATGGTCTCATTCATTTAGGTTTTCAGAATTGTTGAATTGATATCAACTTTGAACGGTTGTGATTATTTGTCAGGAAACACCATCTTGTTTTGTTTGCGAAACTTGATAATGTTTTGTCCCTCTATTTTTGCAGCCACTCAATTTCCTGCACATCTGTTGTGAATGCATCTATATGTTCAGATGGTTGAGAAGAGCAATAAAAACCAAATCGGTAAACTATAAACTTTTGTATCTGTTTTGCTGCAATCCTCAAATAATCTTCTAATTAATATACATTTTCCTTTGGGTTATAAGGGCTAAAGACTACACGTCCATGTTTAGGGCTCTACCACCGTCGAGTCACTCATGACAATCAACCCCTACAAGGGTCTCACATCCAAGTAAAGGGTTCATCCATGATCGAGTCGTGTTCCTATCTACTATAATACATATTGAGCAACGTGAGTCCTTCGTCGTTTCGGGTCAAACGCCCACTGTTTTGCTTCTGGGTCCTTATAACCCAAAAAGTTGCTTGCTAATCTAGGAAAGTGATTTATGCTAGCCAAGGAACTCTCAAGCTAGCGGTGCGAGACTGTTATACATATATCACTCCCATTCACTTACGGCCCACAACGACACACTACTACTAGGCACAATTTATGACGTTTTCATCACACGAACATCCTACTTTTAATGGTTGCTTCTCTTGTTTTGATCTTTTATTACCTATAATTTTATGATTATTTGTGGGAGATTTCTACCATGGCTAGTTCATTATTATCAATAAATTCACTGTTCATTTTTTAAAAATAGTGTTGAACATATCGGAAAAACAACTTTTCGACATTAATATGGAAAAAAAAAAAAAAAAGAGCTAAGCTAAGACAGAAGAAATAATAATAATAATTTATAGTTGTTTGGGGATGGAGTCGAGTATAGAGTGAGCAGACCAAACGGGAAGGAAGTTGAATAGAATTCATCACATTCACCGGTAAAGTAGTTGAAACCTCCGCCCAGTTTCGATACGCTCTAGGAAGCCAACAACATTTCCTATATAAAAACACAAAAAATCCACACATTTCTCTTCTACTTCTCTCCAAAACCTTCACCAATGGCTCACCTTCTCCAAACCACCTTTCGTCCTTCCTCCTCTTCCTTGCTTCGCCCCCGCCTTCTCCACGTTTCCAGAACCAGGACCCACCAAGTGAACGCCAAGATCCGCGAAATCTTCATGCCTGCTCTCAGCTCCACCATGACCGAAGGGAAGATCGTCTCCTGGGTTAAGTCCGAAGGGGACAAGCTCTCCAAGGGCGAGAGCGTCGTCGTTGTCGAGTCTGACAAAGCTGACATGGATGTCGAGACCTTCTACGATGGCTATCTTGCCAAGATTATGGTGGACGAAGGTGGAGTGGCGGCTGTCGGTTCGGCCATTGCTTTGTTGGCTGAGTCTGAGGACGAAATCGCCGAGGCATTGGCTAAGGATTCGGCAACTGGGTCGGAAACGGGTGTTACCGCCGCCGCGGTTGCTCCTGCGAGTTCTGAACCGCCGGCGGAGAAAGTGAAAGTTGTTGAGTCTGTGCCGGCGGCGGCGGAGAAGATGGTGGTGGGGTCGTCTTTGCATCCGGCCTCTGAGGGAGGGAAGAGGATAGTGGCGTCCCCGTATGCGAAGAAGCTTGCGAAAGAACTGAAGGTTGAGCTGGGCAGTGTGGTGGGTAGTGGACCCTTGGGAAGGATTGTGGCCAAGGATGTTGAGGCGGCAGCGGCAGCGGCTGCTTCTGCTTATGCTTCAGCTCCTGCTCCATCTCCGGCTAAGGATTTAGGCGTTGAGTTGGGAACTGTGGTGCCTTTCACCACAATGCAGGGTGCTGTGAGTAGGAACATGGTGGAGAGCTTGTCTGTTCCTACTTTCAGAGTTGGTTACACTATCACCACTGATGCACTTGATGCATTGTACAAGAAGGTAACGCATTCTTCGTTTTGTTTTTTGTTTAACAATGACGAATTGGTATTGGATTCTTGTTGTTATTAGTTTTAGGGAGAATTATATTGAGTAGTTTTGATCATTCAGGTTTATGTATTGAACAATTAGTTATTGTTTGTTGTGCATTAGAGATTTGGATTAGTTTGCTTGATTGTTAAGACGGTTTTATTTATTTCTATAGATCAAGTCCAAGGGAGTAACAATGACAGCTTTGCTAGCAAAGGCAACAGCGCTTGCTTTGGCTAAGCATCCTGTTGTGAATTCTAGTTGTAGAGATGGTAATAGCTTTACATACAATAGTAGCATCAACATTGCTGTTGCTGTGGCTATAGACGGTGGGTTGATTACGCCGGTGCTTCAGGATGCTGATAAGGTTCTTTTTTTCCTTCCAGTGATTGTTTTAATTTCTATCCCCTTTGTGTAAAGTATTTGTTACTGAACCTTTGAGAGATTTTCTAATGTATCATATAGGTTGACATCTATTCATTGTCGAGAAAGTGGAGGGAGTTAGTTGATAAGGCCCGTGCCAAGCAGCTTCAACCTCATGAATACAATACAGGTACTGCTATTAAATTCCTTCTTTGGACCATGTAAGATATCTTTATCTGCAAATTTTGACATTGCAGTTATGCCATTGACTTCATGAGAATGCTTGTGTTTTACTCTGTTCAAATGCTTTTAATCCCTAAAGCTTAAGCTGATAGGGAAATGTCTATAATTATACACAAACTCTAGTGTGCCCTCTCATGTGTATGACTTGTCTCGTTGATCTGAACATACACAAACACACACTTGAATATGAATACACTCACAACTTGCCCTATGTTATAATTTGATAAAAAGAAAGGGGGAAACTGGACAAAATATCTCTTGTTTAACCTGATTCCGGTATGGGTCACTTAAGTTAAGCAATTCCATATCATGAGTTTGTTGAGTCTTTTTCTCTATCCATTTTGTAATTTTGATCCAGACACAATAGATTGACTAATTTAACCTCCTTTATTGTTGCTCGTTCGTTTAATTTGTCAAAGCCTGCATGCTATATAATTAGTCATGTAGACGGTTACCACATTTCTGTTATGTGCATTGTTCATCTTCCATGCTGAAGAACATTTTGGGTTGTAAATGTTGTATTATGAGAAAGGTGGAAAGCAGAGTGTTTGGATGCGGTTGCTCCACGTACACTTTATGGACATCTTTGTAATGTTTGTGGTTTTGGTACTTTGTACTCAAATTTTCTTTTCCTTGAATAAAAGTAAAAATATCCGCATCCTCAATTGCCTTTCCTTGTCAAAATGTGGATCTCATGCTTCTCATTTTGATAAGGGTTTTACACCGGGAGTATTTTGCCTGGACATCTGCCAAAACTAATCAGATTTCTTGGATCTTTGTTGGGCCTTAGTGACATGTATCCTGACCAGTGACGAAAGTACCAAATTTACACAAATGATTATTATAGAGTTATAACTGTGCTTTAGAAACAATCTTCCTCTGTAACTGCACTTTTTACTACGAGCAGAAATTCTGAGTTAGTATATCTCTTTTGTTCCGTAGACCCTGTAGCTACTTAGTTATCTAAATAAGCGGTCTCATGTGATTGGAATTAGAAACTCCATGTGACTGTCTTTTCATTGAGTTTACTGTTAGAAATCACTCATTGTGTGGCGCTACAGAGGCACTGCTCTCTGGTCTTTTGCAATTTGATTTTCTTTCACTTCATGTTTTAATTTGATTTTTTTTCTTTTTTTCATTGTGCGAAAAATCCCTTGTTTTCCTGTATCATTTTGTTCTATGATCAATTTGGTTGTTGGATGTCAGACAACTGGATTTATGGAACCCCTTGCTTCTATAGCAAAGGAGAAGAGATCCTAGTGATCTTGCTGCTTGGGTTTAGGGAATTGTGGCTCTATTCAGCTAAAAGTGTTTGCTTTAGTCTCATGCAATACAATGCTTTAACTTATGATAAATGATCAGGTGCTGTCTTTTTTGCTAACAGCTCCTTTAGATGTATGTTAATTGGCTGTGCCAGTTCAGAGTTGTTGGCTCCATTGAATTATCCACTGTTTTAATTTGGTGATTTTTATTGCATGACCATATCTTGGTTGTGGCCTTACAAGAAATAGGTTTAGGCCAATTCTTAACATGTTATCTCTGTACTGTCAGCTTATTATGTACATATTTATTTTCCACAGGAACTTTTACTCTTTCTAACCTTGGGATGTTTGGTGTGGACCGCTTTGATGCCATTCTACCACCCGGAACCGTAAGTGTTTCTAGTCACACGTGAATCAATCTGCCAGATTCTCTCAGAGGCCGATAAAATTTATATGAATTGAATTATATGGTTGCATATTTGGTGGAATTTGTTTATGCAGGGAGCAATAATGGCTGTTGGAGCATCTCAGCCTACTGTTGTTGCGTCCACGGATCGTTGCATTGGCATGAAGAACCAGATGCAGGTAAATAACATGTTTTGGTGGTTTTTCTTAATGGCTTCTCTTTGTGCTCTGAGTTGATAATTATTCAGAGATTTATACTCTATACACTTGCCATATATACAGGTAAATGTTACAGCTGATCATCGTGTGATATATGGTGCTGATCTGGCTGCATTCTTGCAAACCTTGGCAAAGATTATCGAGGATCCCAAGGATCTTACCGTCTAGTCTAACACTCTGTCACCGAATGAGATCTTCTTGGATTTTCAATTGTCAGATATCTTCCTGTTTGTATGATCCCAATACTCTTGTCTCTATACTTGATCTTTGTGCTCTTTGGATTTTCAATTGTCATCAATCCTTCATCTTGATAGTGTAAAATCATACAGAAAAATGTGGGAGCTAATTACTGTGTTCAGARTCCTTAAAAAGAACAAGAGCAGAATTTTGAGCGGCAATGTCTATTTCCTATTTTCATTGATTAATGTACTCAATTTTTTTTCGATTTGCTGTCATAAACTCTGGCTTTGTTGTCAACTTGTCATTGAATTTAGCCTGTTCATTGTTGTCAAAATTTCTTCATTAATCATATGAAGAATGAATATGCGATTTCAAGACTCTAGCTTCATTGTTTAATAAGTTAAATGGATGGATTGCATAATATTCTGCTTCCAATCTCACTACCCTGCAAGCATTCAACATCATCTCTAATTGTGATTTCTTTATAGCAACATGTTCTATCCAATTTGAACACAAGACCACATGATCAATCTGACACTAATATTATGTGAAGAGTCCAATATTAACATTTAAATGGTATTTGAGATCTAAAAGTGAACATTGTTGCAATTGTAGCCATAGGAATAGGTGATCGTAAATGTAATGATCCATTCAAATTACGGTGTACGTTTGTTGCTTGAAATTTCAAATCCAGATTCGGACATATCTACAGTATAAAGCTATTCATAAGGATTTGGAACTGTTTTTTGTTTCTTTTTTTGAAGAATGAGCCTCTATGAATCATCCAATACTCCAATATTATACAATACAGTTCTGGAAAAAATTGTTAAAAGAGTTTGGCTCAAGTCTTTCAAAAGCAGAGTCTAAACTAAAGTGGAAACACCACTCGAAACTGCTTCATGCAATATATATCGGAAAGCTTAATAAAACAACCCTTTTTACAGGCAGGATGGCTTACAGCCAGCCATGCTTTGTATTGCTAGAAACGCTTTTTTCTTGAATGCAATAGTAAGATATGACCAAAAATCAGAAATCATCTTTATATATAGAATGCTGCTCCTGAGTTGATTTAACCAGGAGGAAGACTTTATCTTGTGTCGAGTATTCTATATCCAACTTTCTCATCAGGCAAGGGTTTATCGTGCATTCAGGAGCATCCGAAGCACACTCTTCATCTTTGGCCTTGCTTCGGGCGAGACATTAACACAAGCAACGGCTACCTTAAGGACTGCAAGCATCTGGCTTCTGACAACGAGTGATGTTCTACTGACACTAAAATCAAGTATGCGATCCCATTTATCATGCTGTGCTGAGTTACGTAATACTAACTTGGCTAACTCTGTACCCTCACTAACTGCAGGCTTTCCTGTCAGCAGTTCCAGGAGAATAACCCCGAAGCTGTAAACATTCCCAGCCATTGTCACCCTCATCGTGTAAGCATACTCTGCATTGATCACAAGAGAGAAAGCATAAGCTAAAAATAAAATTTGGAATTATATGATTGAAGATTTATTATCAGATGGTCAAGGCAACTTAAGAATGTTTCAGAAGCAGTTTTGAGTACGAAATTGTGGTGAAATAAGAAAGAAACATGCAATGTCAAAAAGGAGTTATCTACAAAAACCGAAGAACTTAATTTGCATGTTTCAGATATTTATTAAGATTTTATGAATCATTCCATCAAGTGCAATTAGAGCAGGAATATATAAAAGCTGAACATGTAAAATATTAAAAGATCAGCACAAAGAGTTTACCCGGAGGAATATAACCAACAGAACCAGCAATTGTTGAAAGGCTGCCGGTGCTCTTTGTGGGGTCAATCACTTTGCAGAGTTCAATTTCTCCAACTTGTGGCTCTTTCAGTGACTTAAGCATAATGCTCTTACTTGAAAGATCAAGGAGAAGAATTGGACTAGAGGTCCATCCATGCAGAAAAGCAAGACCCTGAGCAACTCCAACCGCTATGCTGTAACGGCTTTGCCAATCCAAAGCATTTCCACCATTGTCGTGAAGAACATCGAAAAGGGTACCCCTCGGAGCATATTCATAAAACAGATAAGCACTATCTGCAGACAACACATAAGCCAAAGGGGTCATGACATTTGAATTGCTCAACTTGCCCAAAAGCTCGAGCTCTTGGTCAAATTTGTCATGGCTTCCTAATTGGAATATTTTGTTACTCCAGTTAAGCTTCTTAATGAAGTAGCTCATTCCGGAGGGCATGATGGCCTTGTAATAGGTAGAAAACCTAGTTTTCAGC
>JANLJB010002908.1:0-22550 GCA_026212285.1 Bursera cuneata
TTTGTTGATGTATTTTCCTCCCTGTGGATTCGATACCCAAAGCTATACTATAACAACCGTTTAGCCGAAGGTTAATTTTAAACGTGATCACAAGGGGAAAATTTCTCTAAGCCCCTAGATAAATTTTTAGAAAACACTTTACCCTAAACTTTTGTTAAACTAACATTTATCCCCCAACAATTAACACTATTTTCTCTAAAACTAATACTTACCCCCCAAAAATTTGAGGGTAAGTGTTAGTTTTTGGTTAATTTTTAGGGAGAAGTGTTAATTTAATAAAAGTTTAGGATTAAGTGTTTTTTTGAAATTTATATGTTCTTACGAGTTGGACTTGCTTTCTTCTTATAATATTTTGGCCTTCTTAGTATGCCTGAGTTAGGGGTCTTTTGATTTTTTTAAAAGTGCTCAAAATTCTTCCATTACATACAATAGCATAACCATAAATTTTTTTCTTGATCAGATTAAATTATTACTTTAGGTAAATTTCGATAATATGAGAAATCTTTTTTAATAAAAAAATATTTATATCTAGTAAAGGAAATATAATGAGCTTACTCTAGAAAACTAAATATATGATTTATAGATCAAGTGATAAAAAAAAAATGGTTGAGAGGTTAATGAAGTTTATACTTTTGAAGAGAATAAAATGTTAGAGAAAAAAATGTCAAGAAAAGAAAAAATGTCTTAGTCATATATATGCAGGTTGTCGAGGGAAAGAGAAAATGACTTAAAACTTAGTCAATTTGGTAAATAGATATTGGTTTTTTTGTAATTAATACAAAACAAGGTATAAAAGTTATAAAAAAATTATAATTCATAAATATATAGAAAATTTAATTTTTTTTTTTCAAAAATTTAGGCTTGCCCACAAGTAATTTTGCCACTGGCTACATATATCATACAAAACCTTTACCTCAAAGGTATTTATAGAGAGTTATATGAACCCCAAAAAAATGCTCTTCACACTCTCTCTAAATACACTTACTATTTTAATACTTAAAAAAATTAATTTTTATCGATAAGTTAATAATTTTAAAATTAAATCAACGTAACCAATAGAAATTTGATAGTTTATTTTATATTTAATAGAAATTATTATAATAATAATAAATTTTATGGCCTACATGATTTATTTATAAAGATATATATATTTTTATAAATCACTTGTTTAATTAAATTTTAATAAAAATTATATATTTTAATTGTATTATTCATGCAATAAATAATAACTGATTAATTTAGAATTGATTATAAAGGTTCTATTTTTAAATTATTTAGGTGTACTATATCAAATATTAGTTTTTTTTAAAATTTAATTATAAATATACTTAGAAAAGGGATCTGTAGAGTAATTTTGAAGTTCATATAGCCCTACTCTTTATTACATTATCCCATATCAAAATTCTAAAGGATCAAATTTGTAGTAATTTTCTAGGGGATTTGTAATATGTACTTGTCAAGATACTTCCTTTTGCATTCCTGCACCTGCAAGAGAGAGATGGAAAACATGGCTAACAATTCTGAATCGAAATTTATTGCATGCATGCATGATGATAAGGTTCCATTTTGGGGGACAGAGATAACAGCAGCAGAATGCAAAATATCTTGGAGTGGATCTTCCCCTAAACTCAATATTTAAAAATCACAAATACTCTTTAACTTTCTTGGGCTGATCAACCTATTTTTGTCTCTTTAATGAGTTGTTGGAGTGTCCAAAATGAATTCAATTACTTGGATTTGAACTAAACTTACTTTGCATTTGATGCATGCATACAATTACGGTCCAATACAGTATCTTGGAAATCAAATCGGTAAATGTAGACTTTATCATATTGCATTATCTCGTTAAATAGATGTACTTAGGGAGAAAAAACGAGCGCTACTGTTACATAATTAAGAAAAGGGCTTGTTAATAATCGGCCTGCAAGCACCTTTGAGTTGATCAAAAGTGCTAAAAACAAAAGTACCTTCCAAATTAATCCATCCCATTCAATTTCAAAGAGTGAGAGGATCACTCAGACGCAGCTAGGAAAGGTTTTAGTTTCAAAATGTTTCGGTTCCTGTGCAATGCATATATATATATATATATATATATATATATATATATGCTTGCTGTCATAGTCTAGTTAGCAGATGAATTTAATTGTTGCACGTTGGAAGATCGAAGAAAAAAAAATTATGGGTGGTGCAGGAGACTTCTCAACTATGTTAAAATATCTAGCAGCTATATATCCAACAATTAATGCTATATATTGAATGGACCACTAGCTTTTATCTCAAGATCATCTCCATACTCACACTCAGTTAATTTCGAGCCCACAGAAGCAGCATAATCCCAGCACCCGGTTTTTGACGTTTCTAATCCTCCTTGAGCTGCTATTGGCGCCCCTCGCTTTCATGAGGTACTGTCACTGGAAACTGACAATTACCCCTTATTACAGGAAACAAAAGAGCTATCTAATAGCTAGAAATGGCTATGGTGGGAACCAATGCTGCCTGTTCCAAGATATATTTTATGCAAACAACTGGTCAGGCTCTACCGACTCATGGAACCGCTCTCAATTGGACCATCTTAGTTTGTATCGGCTAATTTCTGAAAATCAAATGAGTGGTGAGAACTTGAACAATACCATTGTGAAATGGCAGTTGAGCCAATTTGAAAGGAGTTTATCTGTGCTTAATCTTAGTTAATTTTGTGATTAATATCTTTTAAGTTACTAATCAAGCTTCTACTTAATTTATATTTAGGATAAAGCACAAAGGAATAGCGTTATCTTCGAATAGAAACAATAATGGACGGGCACTATTGTATATCGTTTTGTTTAAAGTCTTTTTAGAAGCTGTAATGCCTAATTTCCTATTTCATGTCGCATGTAGCAACATTTGTCGTGTAGCTCTGAGCCTCAAGGCCCTAACCGCCATAAATGCTGCTGCAGTTACTCGCCCTATAAATGGTTACATGTTCACATTCCCTAGACAAAACTCCAATGGTTTTTCTTCTCGATTAGTGCTGTCCAAGCTTGCAATTCGGTGGCGGTGTACCTTTTTTCCTGTTTTGGTTGTTTTCCGATGTTGAAAGGGTGGTTTACTGGCCTAATAGAGATGTCAATTAGGTGTAAAGTGGTTGTTTCTTTGTGGTTTTCCGCCATGTTAAGGGCATCTGGAACTGGGGTTTTGATTAGAGTGATGAAGAGAGCTGTCTATGCTTCGTTCACCTGCGTTTTTGCATTAGGTATGTATCTATGTACATTTTAAGAACTCTTCTTAACTATTTAATTTCATGAAGACCCATGGATTAATAGAGTAGACACAAAGTGTTGCTAGCCGGTCGTTCATTATAACATTGATCATACCACTTCCCACTTGGGTTACTCTTTCAGTCTAGAATTAGTCGTAGACGAAACCCAGTTAAGTACGCCAAGATGCCCACTGGTGTATGTTTCGCAATAGAAGAGCTTCATCTAGTTTGTCTCTGGAGATGCATGTGGCTCCCTCTCATCTCACACATGCAGCTTAATCCAAAACAGTTGAACACCAATCCACTACATCAATGCCTTATTATGAGGGATTGATATAAATTCATTTCTGGATGCTTAGTCCGCCTCTCTATTGCCATGACACAGTTGGTACACTGCAGTACACAAAGATCATAATATTTTGGTGCGGTTATTCTATAGTAGCTATAATCACTTCCATTACTCGTCCAAGCTGTGGTTAATCTTCTGTCAAAGTTGTCTTTCCGATGGGTTAATTCCAACTTTGGTTTTCCAGGAGGTGCAATAGTTGGAACAATTGTAGGAGCCATGAAAGGCCAGACGACAGAAACTGGGTTCCTTCGTGGGGCTGGAATAGGTGCTGTGGCAGGTGCAATCACAGCTGTTCAATTATTAGAATCAGCAGCTGACGGCGAGTCCTTGTCCAAGGTAATTGTTTCTGCATACAGATTGCATCCCTTTCTTGCCTAATATAATTGATTCACATGCATGTTGTTGTACTACAATATCCTAGTTAAGAGTATAAGTTCCACATTAGCAGATTTATTATTATTATTTTAATAAGGGAGCAGAGGATGATGAGATTAATGATTTTTAATTTTGCAGGTAGCACTCTTAACTAGCTTAATGAATGGAAAGGTTTTTATGGAATGGGTAGGTCCTGCAATGCTAAAAGCCTACCAATGGCAAGTAAGTTCTCTTCTACTTGAAGCTTTTGGTGATCCATACATATTTGGCTCATAATATATATGAAATCTAGTTAAAACTTAACTTGGGTTTCAGATTAACACCATGGAAGCTACTTACAGAGAGATTTCTGATGTATATGATATCACTGGAGTTAAAGGGTTATCCAAAGATTCCATTCAAAAGCTTCCTGATTATACAATTGATTCTAAGCAGATGGTCCAACCATGCCAAGAACTTTGCTGTTCAATTTGCTTACAGGTGAGAGTATATTAACTTGTAACTAGTCCAGAATAACATGCATTAATCTTTGGACTTGTGGGTTCTTTAGTTTACAACCAAACCTTGGAGTTTAATGCTTTCCTTTTTCAGGATTTCATGGATGGAGATTCTGCAAGAGAACTTCCCAAGTGTGGTCACTGCTTTCATTTGGACTGCATAGATAAATGGCTAGCTAGAAATGGCTCTTGCCCTGTGTGCAGAGAAAATATTTGTAAAGATACTGACACATTGTAGATAAGGGAATTTACTCTATCTCAACAATGGAAATCCAAATATCTATGAAAAGAGTATTATAATTACGTGCAGTTCATGCAGAGCGCAATTGAAGAGTGATGGATGGTATGGCCAGTTCATGGTCATACTTATCTTTAATTCTTCTACGCCATTTATGACAAGCATGCATGTCATGAATGGGAAAATCTGTTATTAGATTTCGATGGATGCATGGGCATGTGCATCCAATTGATGAAGGAAACATCGGGGTAAATACATAGACACTTCCAAGGTTTGGTCTAAGTAACAAACTCACCCCTGTTATTCATAAAGTAACATAGACACCCCTAGAATTGGAAAACATGGGGGTCTTGAGCCATAAAACTAGGGGTCTTAATGTTACTTAAAATATCAAAATGGGGGTCTTTATGTTACTTTATGAATAACAGGGGTGAGTTTATTACTTAGATCAAACCTTGGGGGTGTCTATGTATTTACCCCAGGAAACATCATATCAGCATGTGTGGTATGTAAGTGATTACTTGTTGACCAAATGCGTGTACATGTGATGTTAGAGTTTCTGGTTATACCATATACGTAACTAATGCATACTGTGATTGTTCGCTTTTACAAATTTAAACACAATCATAACTAATGGATTATCTCAATATTAGCTGATACAATTACTAAGTCAATATTGTAATATTACTCTAAACTTAATTATTAGTAATAATTGTATTTAATAGTAAATTATTTTAAGGGTATTTTAATAAAAGCTTCATTTTTATTAATTAAAATTGAATGGTTGATCCAATAATAATGTTATTGTATTATAATGTAACATTTTTTGTTTCTTTAAAATAACAAAATTTCTTAGTAGTAGGCTCTTAACACCGAGATGCCCAAACTTAAGCCCAAGTTGTTGATAATCCAAAAGCAAGGCCTTGTTTGGTGAAGTCCAAAACCCAACTGATTTTTAGAAATTAAAAAAGCGAAAAAACAAACAAGACAAATGCTCTCACGGTCTCACCAACCATTAGTTCAAGTGAAAACGGCAGAGACAGCAGCTGAGACGGTGGCAAGAGAAGAGACATGGCGTGGTGTTCTTTAAGGTCATTCAATGTCCCAACTATCGACATGCGTGCACTGCGCGCCCGCTCTCCCTTAGCTGCTGTGGGCGTCGGCTGTGCCTCCGTGGCTGGCTCCACTATGTGGCGATCTTCTTCGAAGAAACCCATCACTCCCTTTGCTTGCTTAACCACTTCCACTGTTCCTAGTAATCCATTTTCTCTTATTTATTAATTTTAAAAAATCTGCTGTTGTGGGTTCATCCTTTTTTATTGATTTGTTAAATGTATGTAGTTAAAAAGTTTGACGGTGGCGAAAGTTTATTGGGAAAATCTTTTTTAGAATTTTTTTGGTATTTGTGAAGTGCTAATGAGTTTTGGTGAGTTGAAATGAGGTTAATTTAGTTGTGTATTGCTTTAAATATTATAGTTCTTGGACAGCACTTGTGGGATGATATGATTATATGGTTGCAATTTGGTCACACAGAATGTATGGAAAGTAATTTGGGAATTTAAAACTTGGGTCGGGATTTGGTGCTGATTTTTGTGGTGGTCTTAGAAACTTTATCAAGTTTGGATCTCGAAGTTATAGGTTAGTTTCTAGTTAGATTGTTTTTGGATTTTGACTTACAAATTGATGTTAACAAAATAGTAGATTTTCTTAAATGCATTATTCAGTTATAAAATTTATCACGAGGTGGTTTTATTTCGAGGCTGGGAAATAAGAAACAGATATGATAATTTTTTTAATTTACTTATGGATTTATTTATATTTTAAATGGGCATGGATGATTCATAATATGAAGCATTGCTAACTATACTTGTGATTGTAGGTCTGAAGGAGGCTGTTGCAACTAACAAGGCACCAGCAGCATTGGGACCATATTCTCAGGCTATCAAAGCCAATAACCTTGTTTTCGTCTCTGGTGTTCTTGGTCTTATTCCAGAGGTTTGTTATGTTATCAGTGTGAACTTGTTTCAGGATTGTTATTACTATTAAATGTGCCTTCATTATTCTAATGTGACACTCTTTTTTAAATAGTTGAGTGTCCTTTCAAATAGGCATACACATATTTGTCATCTCAATTGTAGATTCTCTTTTAATGTGCAACTCCCTTG
This sequence comes from Bursera cuneata, assembly GCA_026212285.1. Lineage (NCBI taxonomy): Eukaryota > Viridiplantae > Streptophyta > Magnoliopsida > Sapindales > Burseraceae > Bursera > Bursera cuneata. The sequence continues at coordinate 6,863 of JANLJB010002908.1, forward strand.
ATTATATGTGTTTCTGGCACTTTATTACAGACTGGGAAGTTTGTCTCGGATGGCGTAGAGGAGCAAACAGAGCAGGTAAAGTTGTAGCCTGTGAATTAGCAGTCTCAATCCTTAAGAATATCTTTATAAATATTACATTTATGATTATCACATGAACCAAAAACTGCTATGTACCTGAAAAAGCTACAACTGTAGCAAGTTTTCTTTCTTCTTACTGGTGTTTATCTTCTGTTACATGTTCTTTTTTTGGGTTGATAGGAGGGCGTTCAGGTTGTTAGATGTCCATACAGTTATTGCATTTCTAGAAAGGCTACTGCTTTTGCCTGATGTTTTTCCTTTTAAGAAAAAAATTTCTGGATTGTCGTTTAGTTTTATTAGTAAGCCTAGCTGCCTATGCACAGCTTCACTTGGCGTTTCCGTTAACTGGCGCCTAGCTTGAATACATGTGACACTGATGGCTTTTTCACTTTCTTGAACAGCTTTGACAGATTTGGTGGTTCATGAATAATTTGCAGGTTCTTAAAAATATGGGAGAAATATTGAAAGCTAGTGGTGCTGACTATTCCTCTGTAGTTAAGACGACAATTATGTATGATATATGTCAATCTACTCTGAAATCTTCAATTCTTTGAGGTTTAGAGTTAGAGGAAGATGTTATTTCTTATTGTTTCATTGCAGGCTGGCTGACTTGAAAGACTTCAAGAAAGTAAATGAGATCTATGCTAAATGTGAGTTATATGTTAGACAAGTTGAGATTTTTATATTATATTTTTTTATTTATTTGATGGGGCAAGTAATGGAGTTTTGAGATTGACCATGTTTGGCACCTTATTAACCGGATGGACAGAAAGAAAAATTGAAAATTAAACTGTAGATAATGAGCTCTTAAGTGTGCAATGCAACTATAAGTAGATATACGAGGTTAGGTGTTAATGGAGGGTATCCAATTGGGATTGTCAATTTTGTAGTGGCAACTCGAGATATGACTTACATATTTTTTGCAGACCTGATATGGAATGGTACCATGGATATTCATTCGTTGGCAATTCTAATATAATCTTAATTCATAATACCATGTTGAAATTTGAAACTAGTAGATAAATGTGTGGAGAGTGGTTACAGGCAATATCAAGTCTTTACTTGTCAAGAGCAGATTGGGTACGATTGAAACAAGAAAAATTTCTTCTTCCTAGAGCGTTGTCATCCTTTAATTAATTTATAGTTGCATCTACTTTGACCAAATATACAATGAAATTTCTTTTCTCAACGTAATTAATTGGTTTGCGGTTTTTGTTGCAGACTTTCCAGCACCTGCTCCAGCTCGTTCGACATATCAAGTGGCAGCATTGCCCTTGGATGCCAGGATTGAGATCGAGTGCATTGCAGCACTTCCCAATGTCTGAGCGGAAATAATCCTTGTGGGAGAGTCTAATAAAGGACAGGGCATTTAGAGAACTAGAGTTGAAGAGCATTTTCTCATTCCCCCCTTCTATTATAAGCAATAACCCTTTTAAGAACAGCCATCTCCAGTTTTAAGAACAGCCATCTCCAGTTTTATAGGCTGCAGTTCAAATTTAATGTAGTTTTTGCTACTCTAAACTGGGGGGTGGGGCGAGAGTGCGGGGGGTTTTGTTGGGGGCGGGGCGGGGAGCATCTGCTAACTCCTGCCTGGTTAAGTGAACTGCCAAAACATTTAACTTTGAAAATGGATTTCCCAGCTGCAAATTTCAATTTCTTTGTGTGACTCGGAGTTTTTTTTTTTTTTTAACTTTTATCTACTCTCTACTCCTTGGGTTCAATCTTGATGCTAACAATGGTGAATGGTTTAGAATTCTAACCTGGTGGTTTACTAGTAATATTATTCTTTTTTATTAACTCACCTGGAAAGTATGACTATGACTAATAATGTCGACCAATGAAATATAATAATATTAAAAGATAATTTTAATTGGCGAATAAAAATTATTGCGCTCTTCACGCTTGTATCAAAAGGTTCAATCCTTTATTTTTAGTTATGAGAAATACAAAATAAGAAAAAGGAAAAGAGACAATGAGACGAAAAGAGAGAATGAAAATACTCAATTAGTCATAACCGATTTGCAGCCTATTGGATTAGCATTAGATAGATAACCTCTTCAACAGCTGCACATTATCTCTCCACAAAAAAAAAAAGAAAAAAAAAAAAGGGAAAAAAAAAAAAGAAAAATGGTAACACTTTCCTGAAAAATCTTCTTCGTTCTGGATCAATTCATNCTGCACATTATCTCTCCACAAAAAAAAAAACAAAAAAAAAAAAGGGAAAAAAAAAAAAGAAAAATGGTAACACTTTCCTGAAAAATCTTCTTCGTTCTGGATCAATTCATCACTGATACAACAGAAAACGCTTAATATTTGAAACATATTTATAAGGCAAGTTGGTGGGTCCTTTTCCCCTTATTCTTTATCTTCTCCATTTCTTTACGGCAAAGCTACCTCCTTTACACTATTCCAGATCTAGTCGCTTCTTTGATTCGGTGCTTGTTTTTGTAATATATATTCATCTTTCTATTCTTCATTCTCCTTTTCATTGTTTTTCAAGGTGGGTTGGTTCAAAGTTTTAATTTTTACCTTCATTTTGTTTACCTTTATTTCTTTTTCTTTTTTTGGTTTTATTTGGGTGTGCAATGCATATTAAGCAGCGTTTTTGTATTTTCTTGGCGGGTTTAATTATCAAGTTCTTCTCTTTATTTCTTTTAAATTATTTGAATAAAATATATCACTTTCATATGTGAGGTTGCGACAGTTTTGAAATTTGAGACCTTTTATGTGTTTATGTTGATAACCTTTTTATACAATCAAAAGGGTTTTGTTTGTGATTGATTTTCAGGTTCTTGCTTCATGCTTTTGGTTTGTGGTTTGCTTTGTCTATGCTTCTGCATTAGAATCTTAAACCAGTTAATATAATGATGAAATTTTGATGGTTTTCAGGGACATATTTCTATAAAACATGGACGGTGTTATAGTTAGAAGAGTTATTCCCTCGGACAACAGTTGTCTTTTTAATGCTGTCGGGTAATTTTCAACTGCTCTATTTATTCTCACTTTAAATGAAGTGATTTTTGTGCCTTATGTTTGATTAATATTCTTTTGTTTCTTCAATCACAGGTATGTTATGGACCGTGACAGAAACAAAGCTCCTGAGTTGAGACAGGTTCTTTTCTAAAACATCTCATCTTAGCTGCTGAACACTTGTTTTCAAACCTTTTTTTTTAATTAGTTAATGTGTGTAATGGGTTAAAAGGAGTACTTGATACATATATACAGTTTTCAAAATAGTTGGGATGTGTAAATTGCAAGTTAAATCGAAGTATTTAAATTTTATGTGCTAGGGATTTTGTTTACCTTGATAAATCTAGTTATGATATATGATGAACTATGGTGTGAAATTCATGATTTATAGAATTGAAGTATTACGTGTTTGGTCTGTGCTGCTGATGGCAGCATTAGATGTCTAGAGGATAATTTCACATGTTGGAAATTTGCAAAATGCATCTATTGTTGGTCTTTCATTTTATTCATTAATTTGAAAATAGGTTTTGTGGCCTTTGTTTGTTTATATTCTCAACGCTGTGATCAATGATCTTTTGAAGGTTATAGCTGCAACGGTGGCAAGTGATCCAGTAAAATATTCCGAGGCGTTTCTTGGAAAGCCAAATGAAGAGTACTGTTCTTGGATTTTGGATGCTGAGAAATGGGGAGGTTTGTTGAATTTATTTTCTCTAATATTTAGGGCACGTTTGGTACTGACTGGACAGTTGAAAGATTGTTATGACCATATGACTTTAGCAAATTGTCTCATAACTGCTGGCTTTCTTGTCGAGCAATAAATTTGGGCAATATCTAACTTTGTCATGGTTATTCCTCTTGGGCAAATGAAGGGCATTCATATTTAGAAGATAGAAGTTTACTATATGTTTAGGTGATGATGTTTTGCACTTATTTTGCAAGGGAGCAACAGATGATATATATATATATATTTTAGGTAGACCACCTGATGAGTTATCATGGTTCCTTTATACCAAGTTTCTTTATTCACTGTAGAGGATATGGGTTCTCAAATCATTCTAAGAGTACCTGCTCGTTCCTTTGCTCAAAAAAGGAAGTTGTAATTGGGTTCAGGAATCTTTTACCTTTCTGTTCATGTGCCTTATTTTAAGGCTTTCTATTGTTTGTACATTATATTTATCTTATAGATCAGGTATTCTTCTGTAATTCTTTTGCTTCACGGCATGATTCAAATGTTAGTAAGCATAATCTCAGTGTTGTTTACAGATTTCTTCCTAAATTAATTCACGAGTTAAAGCATATTACTGAACCTTTAAAGAGTAATTTGATATCGAAAGATGGGTGGAGGCAGGACTTAAATGTTGTTTATTGCTAGTTAGAAGCATAACTGCTATTTGGTTCCCACCCATTCTCGATTTGATTACAAGATTGAAAAAATAAATAAAATTGGAACCCTTGAAATGCTTGGTGTTTTCATGCATTATGTAGGATTCTGTTTCCTTTTTCCGTTTTTATGCCTACGTTTTTTTTTTTCCTTTTACAGTGACCAAAAAATACATCTCGTGGTTCTGCACTGCATTGTCATGGAAGTTGGCTTGTCTTCTGTTGGTGAAGCATTTTATTTTTTACTGCATGTTTGAAGAATTTAGGGCACTTGGCCTTATGAAAGGCTTTGTGAGGCAACTGATAATTGCTTGATAGATCAGCATATAAATATTTTTTGTGGCCCCTGGGGATGTTTTGTTACAGATAATCACTCTGATGTTGTTTAGGTTACTATTGACTTCTTTACTGACTTGTTACTTCATTTCCTGCTATGAAGGTGCTATTGAACTCTCGATATTAGCAGATTATTATGGACGTGAAATTGCCGCATATGATATTCAGACTACGCGATGTGATATATATGGCCAGGTTAGCAGCATTCTTGACTTCTTTGTACATCAGATTCCAGTGAATATTGCATGACTAAATTACTCCCTTTTTTCTTGCGCACTTTTTTTGTTTTTTATTTATTTTTAATTAAAATCTTATAATTGACAGGAGAAGAAGTATTCTGAAAGAGTTATGCTGATCTATGACGGGCTTCATTACGACGCTTTAGCGGTATGGCGCCTTATGATCTTTTTCTTAGAATAATTTGTTTTATTTATTTAATTTTTTTTTTTTTAAATTTGTTTTATTTGCTTGTTTTGATCAGTGAAATAATTAAGTAGGAATTTATTGTTGACATATATGGAGAATTCTGACATAATTTTTGGTCCATGCATGTAAGTGCTCCTGGGCATGGATAATAGTCCAACTAATGAATGTACCTAGATCTGAGGGCTTGTACCCTAAAATTTTATAGAATCCCTCAGACCTGCATATATGAATATCTTTTTGAAATTTATATTGGAGGACCCCCTAAAATCGCCTATTTTAATAGGGCTTCCCTTGGTTCTGACTTGAATCTAATCATACGTTAATATTTATGTTGTCTTGTGTTTCTATTCCACTTACGGATATGCTTGATTGTGCCATTTATTTCTAGATGTCTCCATTTGATGGAGCTCCAGAGGAGTTTGATCAGACTATATTTGCTGTACGGAGGGACAGGACCATTGGGCCCATTGAACAGCAAGCTCTTAATCTTGTCAAGGAGCAACACAGGTACTTTCCGAAATTAGATATGTTAGCGGATGTTTAAGTTACCAAATCTATCCATTCTTGCACGTCTTTTGTTCCTGTCCATTGTGTGTATCAACACATTCAAATTTCAATTGCTATTTAAATTGTCAATGAACGTAGTGAAGTTAATTGTATATTGTTCCTAACTTTTCTGAAAACTGACATGTTCAGAGACAGGATTATTTGATTCTGCACAGATATGAAAAGAAAGGATTTCATGATGAATTGTTTTTTTAATTTTATTAACTGCTGAACTAATTAAGCAATTTCATCTTTTAATCGTCCTGTTATTTCTCAGGAAAAGGAGTTACACTGACACTGCCAACTTCACTTTGCGGTGTGGAGTATGTCAAATTGGAGTGGTTGGCCAGAAGGTTATATCTTTCCCATGTTCTTAGACATGATTTCAGGAATGGTTATGCATAATACTGAACTCATTCTGCATAATTTTTCAGGAGGCCATGGAGCATGCTCAAGCGAGTGGCCATGTTAATTTTCAGGAATATAGATGACAGGAGCCATGTGAGGAAAACAGCAAAAGTTAGACCCATTTTATTCAGTTTACTCTTTCTAAACCAGAGTTGATTGACTTGTTGAAGAACTAATAAAATGTTAGCATTACCTTCTTAACTGTTGTAAAATGTTGTTGTACCAATCAGAATAAATTTATAGTTTGGATTTATGTTACAAAATCCCAAATTAATTTCCTGTTAGATGTAAGATTAAGTGCATGTTTTTCTTTGAATCTGTTTTAGTTGATAGTGATGCATCTCCTATCACACATGGCTTCACAAACTTCCTCCTTGGTTTCTCTCTCCTAAGAAAGAACAGGAAGGAAGTCTTTTGATTATTCTGGTACTTTATTTCATGATTGAAGTACAGAAAACAAAGATAGCTTCTTACAAAAAAGGAATTAGGATATTCGATGTGACTACATTTTTTTACAGCACTAACAAATTTGTCCCAAGAAGTGGTAGTACTTGTACCTCCATCTAAGGAGTTATTATGCTTCAGAAGCCCTTATAAATTCAGATCTCATGCTCACGTAAAACCTTTACACTTAATCTTCTTTCAAACTTATTATCAGAGAAATTAATGAATTCTAGTGATCTCATAGCACTAATATCCTCTGGTGTTCTTCATGAAAAAGATGGTATGATAAATTCAATGACGGTCATGCTTTGGGTTTCGTCACTTTCATAGGAATCCTTCTTGAGAATTTATACTTCTTCCCAAGTTCAAAGCTGCATTGGTATTCACTCACCTGCCCTTTCATCACAAGCCATGCATCTCGTCAATAAACGTACCATAAGTATAACCAGTCGCTACATTATTGATTGTAGTATAACCAAATGCTACATTATTGATTGTAGGATTCTCGGTGCTAAAGTTACTGATTCATTATTCTCCTTTGTGCTTTTTATCTTTACCGAGAGCTTTTTATTATTATAAATTATTTTTGCCTCAGCTCTTTTGTTTATATACTGTTGAGTAATCTAGGATTAGAATCTGGGGAAGCGTTTGTTGAGGGATTAATCTGTTTACAAGTGTGATGAGTCCTAGTAGCTTGTAAACCAAAATATATACATTGTGAAGTTGAGTTCTCTACTAGCAAAAACACGAACCACACTAAAAACTCTTGTGTTGATTTTGTTGTTGGGATTTAAGACATTAAGTTCCAATATGAATTTAATTATGTTGAAGTTAGAGAGCTCTAGTTCTGAGCCATTTAATTATATATTAATGTTTATGTTTTTTTGCGTGTCTATTCCACTTATTGTTATGCTTGATTGTGACATGGTGCATCAACAAATATCTCCATTAGAGGAAGCTCTTGAGGAGTTTAATCAGACTATATTTCCAGCTAAAGGGCTAGCTTTTAATCTTGCTAAGGAGTGACAAAGGTACTTACTGAAATTAGAAATGTTGGATTTTGTTCGCTTTCATTGCGTTTATCAACTCATGCAAATTTCAAAGGGCTATTTGCAGTTGTCAATGAACATGGTGAATTTCAGTGTACATATCGTTCCTGATTTTCTGAAAACTGACATGTTCAAGGGTTTCTTGATTCGGCATAGATCTGAAAAGAAAGTGCCTGAATTTAGTATCAAGTCTTTTTCTGAAGAATCTAAGTAGATAATCATGATACTTGATGTGAATTGTCTTTGCTTATTTGTTGGTTTGGTGAAAGATTTTTTTGTTATGATGTATGTTGAAGCAATTTTCTTTTTGTCTCGTCCTGCAATTTCTCAGGAAAAGGAGCTACACTGACACTTTCAACTTCACTTTGCGGTGTGGAGCCTGTCTAATTGGAGTGGTTGGCGAGAAGGTCATTTCTTTTCCAATATTCTTATGCATCATGTTTTCAGGAATAGTTATGCGTCATACTCAACTGATTTTGCACAATTTTTCAGAAGGCCCTGGAGCATACTCAAGCGACTGGCCATGTTAATTTTCAGGAATATAGATGACCGGAGCCATGCGATGAACACTGCAAAAGGTAGCCCCATTTTATTGAATGAGGTCTTTCAGGAGCAGAATTGATTGGCTTGTTGAAGAACCAATAAAACGTTAGCAATACTTTGGAACTGTCATGGTAAAATGTTGTTATAACAATCAACATACATGAGTACAAGATTAAATAAAAATCAGAAAAAACAAGCCTTAGTAAAGAAAATTCAGCTACATCTTCTTACAACATAAACCAATTTGTTCTCGAGTTGATCCACGACGTGACAAAATTTATTTCTCCATCTTCTATTAACAATTAAAGGAGTTATTGTACTCCAAAAGCCCACCCTGAATCCAAGTGCCATGCTTACGTAGAACCAGTCCACTTCATGTTCATTGCCATATATTCGTCCACTTCCAAAAGTCAGGTGTTGTAACAGTTGCGGTACAATTCTTAGGAAAAGGAACAAAAATCATTCCCAAGAAAAAAAGACAGATTCAAGCTTTGAAGTTGAGTGCTTAAAGGAATTTTTCCAGTCAAGTTATTGTAGGGTAAGTTAAAAAAACTCAAAAATGTCAAACTTGACAGACTTCGTGGAATTTCACCGTCTAGGTGATTTTTAGGGAAATCAATGGATTCTAGTGATCTCATAGCACCAATATTCTGAGGAATTCTTCCAGTAAAAAGATTGCAGGATAAATTCAATGGTTGCAATGCTTTGAGATATGTCACTTCCATAGGAATCACTTCTGACTTCTGAGAATTTATTTCCAGAAAAGTCAATACTTCTAACCAAATTCAAGATACTATTATTTTCTATCATTTTCCCTATTATCACATTAATGCAGCCTCAACAAAGTACCTAAGAAAAAAAGAATGTTTTATGTTGTTGCCTTCAGAGTTATTCACGGTCACCATATCCGTAAAATTATTGATACATCTGGGAATGGTTCCAAACAGATTGTTATGAGCAAGGTCTAAGATTCTTACAGAAGCTGGACCACAAAGTTCTATCGGTAAAAGACCATGAAGTTGGAAGGCTACCAACTCTGTACAACTTTTTAAAGTGACATAGGTAGAATTCCAGAGAAATTATTTTTGCGAAGGTCCAATGATGTAAGTGATCTCAATGTTCCCATTGAAGTTGGAAGGCTACCAACAAACTTATTATTATTCAGATTCAAAATCCACAAGCCTATCCAATTCATCCAACAATTAGGTAATGCTTCAGATAAAGCATTACTTTCTAGGTTAAGAATTTCCAAATTCTTTGACTCATTCATCTTATAACACAAGAAGTGGGAAATGGATCCGGATAAAGTATTGTTGGAAAGATCAAGTATCTGAAGCGAATTGAAGGACGTAAGAGGCAATATACCTGATAAATTATTTGAACTTAAATCAAGTGAAGAAAGTTGAGTAGCCTCAGTTAAGTTGGGAATCACACCATGGATTTGGTTGTGAGAGAGATTCAAATAACTGAGTGCCGAAGCATATTTCCAAAACCTAATAGGAATGGTATCTGAAATTTCTGAGTTAGATATATCTAGACGTGATAAAGAATTTTGTGAAAGAAGCAATGATGGAAATGTAGGTCCTAAAAGACAAGAACAGAGTCCTATGCTGCTAAGCTGAAAAGGAGGAACCCAATTAGGATAAACCTTCAATTTTAGGGAGTTCCCAGATACATCAAAAGAAGAAAGTCTGGTGTCCATTCAATTTGTTATACGAAAGATCTAGATCTACGAGGGATGAGAACTCACCTAATGACAATGGAATTGAGCCATTCTATTTGTTATAAGAAAGATCTACATGTATCAGGGATAAGAGTTCTCCTAAAGATGATAGAATAGGACCTGAAATAGAGTTGTTATGAAGAATAAGATTTCTAAATTTCATGCGTTGAGGGGTCAGCTTACCAGTAAGTTGACAACTTCTCAAATCTAGTAACTAGTTTATTCGAAACGCATCAAAATATCTAAGATTTCAGATATGTGTTGACTTAATTTCACACGTGAAAGAGAAATTGAACTCAAGTTGCAAAGACTTCCAAATGATCTTGGAATTCCCGCTACAAGTCTGTAATTGTATGAGAGATCAAGTATTCTGATAGCAGTCAGGTTCCGTAGCGCATCTGGAATACTACCCTGCAGGTTCTTCACCAAAAGAGAAAGGTACTCAAGACGTCCCAATTTGTACAACCGGTCACTGGGTATTGAAGAATTGAAATGGTTGAATGATAAATCATGATGCTTAAGAGAGGTCAAATTTTGAAGTCCATCAGGAATTGGTCCTTGAATAGTATTATAACTTAAATCAAGATACACTAAATTTGGAGTGGCTAGCGGACGAAGGTGAAGAAGTTGACAATTTGACAGTTTTAACGCTTGTAGAGAAGGAAGTTTGTTCGTCAAAAATAGCCAGTCAGAGGCTGTTGTAACACTAAGGTCCACAGCATTCAAATGGAGGTGCTTTAGCAAAGAAAGACCAGATAGCCAACTAAAATCTTCAACATATAACAAGGCATTAGAGAGGTCAAGATATTGCAAATTGGAAAGATTCCCAATCGGGTGAGGAATCTTACCCGCAAATCCAGCATTATAGAGATCAAGGAATCTTAAATTCCTCATAGAACCAAGAAAACTAGGAATTTCAATTCCTAGAAGTTGATTATTGCTCAAGTCCAGGTAAATCAAATGCTTAAAATCAAACAGAGAAGCATTTATCTTACCACCCAACCTTGACCTGTAAAAAGATTCGGTTTCTACTTCAGATGCGTCAGACCAGTTGGTTATGTTGAGAGGATTTCCAAGGTGGAGCTTGCGGACGTCGCTTGTGAAGTCACAGAGAACACCAGCCCATTTACACAATCTCCATCACCAATCCAAGAGGCTAGCCTATCCGTCGGATCTTTGAGATCTTGCTTTAATGTTAGAAGTGCATGTCTCTCACTTTCAATGCAAGCCACGTAAGAACTTCCGTTGCAGAAGTTAATTGTGATGGTTGCTATGACAAGTAACTCAAAGAAAAGAAGGCCAACAATGTTCATGGTTGGTTTAATTGCCATAGACATCTAATGGAAATTTTTGAAGGAAGGATATTTGTGTTGGATAGTGTCTTCTGTTACCATATTATAGCTATATATGTAGATGGCGTTTTACGATTTTCCTAAAGAATGACTAAAAACACCCTCCCATGTTCAACTGGGTTCATGACATCAAGCAACTCCTGTCTACCAATATAAAAAGTCGCCTACTTTGAGAATACTCAGATAGCGTCTAATAGAAAATGATTCCACCAAAAAGAATCAGATACCGTGAGCGATGCAAAGCAATGACCTCTAACAGAAGCGCTATTGAAATTATTTCAGATATCATGGTAGGAGTATCGCGACTCCAGAAGGATCCACCGAAAGATCTATATTGAGAGTGTTTGAAAACCACCACACTTTTGTGACGAGACAATTTCATTAATATATACACTATTACATATTCGTGTATATGGTATTTACAAGTATGGAAAGCAAATAAAGAGAATTTGTATATAGTAATTACAAGTATGGAAAGCAAATAAAGAGAATGTAAATGCAAGCCGTGAATTAAGGCAAGTGATCTTTAGCATGATTCTCGACATCCCCCCGTAAGCTGAGCGTTGGGTTTGAGCGTACGTGAAGCTTGGACATACTTTTGGTGAAGATGTCAGCAACTTGCAAATGAGAAGGCACATACTGAATGCGAAGCTTGCCAGCAAGAACAAGTTCACGAAGGAAGTGGTAGTCGAGCTCAATATGCTTGGCCCATTTGTGAGAAACGGGATTGGAGCTCAAGAAGATGGCACTCTTGTTGTCACATAGGAGGAGGGGTCGCTGTGGAAGTGAAACTCGGAGGTCACTAAGAAGATGCGTTAGCCAAAGAAGTTCAGGGCAGTGAGAGCCAAAGCACGATACTCAGATTCACAACTGGAACGAGAAACAATAGGTTTCTTCTTAGCACTCCAAGAAACCAAGTTGCCGCCGAGATAAATAGAGTAACCAGAGGTAGAGCGGCAAGTATCAGGGTAGCCTGCCCAATCGGCATCTGAATAAGCAACTAAAGCACCAGGAGCAGCAGATGGATGAAAAGTGAGGCCAAAGTGTAGTGTGCCTTTAACATNAGAGAAGGATGCGTTTGACAACAAGAAAGTGATCTTCGGTCGGGGAGTGGAGAAATTGACTGACAGAGTTGACAGCATGAGCAATATCTGGACGAGTAATGGTTAGATACTGGAGGGCACCGACAAGAGATATGTAAAGGGTAGGGTCCGAGAACAAAGGACCATCAGCAGACAGGTGCTGGGAAACAACTATAGGCATCTGAACAGGTTTGTTGTCAAGTAGCTGAGCTCGAGTTAGAACGTCCCGTGCATATTTCAGCTGACTGATAAAGAGGCCATCAGAGGTGGTCGTAGCTTCAAGACCAAGGAAGTAGTTGAGAGGACCTAAATCCTTAGTGGCGAACTCAGAATTGAGTTTGCAGGTAAAACTGTCAAGAAGAGATGAGTTGTTGCTGTTATAATAATATCATCAACATAGAGAAGCAGATAAAGGATGTCAGAATACTTATGAAAGACAAAAAGTGACGTGTCTGCACGACTGCAATAAAAGCCAAGTCGAATGAGAAAGGAGCTGAGACGCTGAAACCAGGCGCGAGGGGCTTGCTTTAGGCTATAGAGAGCTTTCTTCAATTGACAAACATGATAAGGAAAGCAAGGGGCAATGTACCCTGGGGGTTGCTCCATATAGACATGTTCAGTGAGATGGCCGTTAAGAAATGCATTTTTGACATCAAGTTGACGAAGAGGCCATTTGTTGGTCACAGTAAGAGAGAGGACAACACGGACAGTGGTGGCCTTGATGACAGGGCTAAAAGTGTCATTGTAGTCAAGACCAGGTACCTGTGTGTAGCCCTTGGCAACAAGACGGGCTTTGAGACGCTCGATAGAGCCATCGGGCAANGTATTTGGTCCGGAACACCCATTTGGAACCTACAATGTTAGTGTTGGTGGGGCAAGGAACCAAAATCCAGGTACTATTATGTTGCAGGGCTTGAACTTCTTCATCCATGGAAACAAGCCAGGCGGGATTCTTGGCAGTAGATTTGAATCCTTTAGGCTCAGTGGATGCAAGAAGAGCATAAATAAGTCCAAAGAAACCCACAAGACCGAGATGCGTCGGGTGGCATGTTTTGAAGATACCAGCTTTGGCTCGCGTGATCATAGGATGAGAACCCAGTGGAGCAACTGCACTTGAAGTTGGAGGAACAATCGGTATCTCAGTGATGGGCTCCGAAGAAGCAGGTCTGAAGTCTAAGTGCGACAAAGATGAATCCGGAGAAAAATTAGCTATCTGCAAGGACTCATCAATTGGATCAGGACAAATAATACACGGGGTAGAGCCGGATTAGGAAATATGTCGGGAGAGTGGTGCAGGGGAAAGCATGGGCACATCGGTGGAAATGAGGCTTGGTTCCAAAAAGTTGGAGATTTAGAGGGAGGATATGGGTTGGGATTGGGAAGTATGGTGAAAAGGGAAATGGTTTTCATCAAACTAGGCATGGCAAGTGATATAAAGTTTGGAGGCGGTGGAGTCAAGGCAATGAAAACCTTTATAGGAGGAACTATAACCCATAAAAATACAAGGAATGCTATAAGGGGAAAACTTGTTAGTCATGTAATTACGTAAACAAGGATAAACACGACAACCAAAGGGATGAAAATTTTCATAAGTGGGAGAGGAACCATATAAAAGCTCAAAGGGTGACTTACCTCCGAGAAGTGGTGTCGGCAGACGGTTGATGATGTAAGCTGCAGTGCTAAAAGCATCAACCCAGAAGTGAGTGGGAATGTGAGAATGGAAAAGGAGAGCAAGGCCTGTTTCAGTTACATGACGGTGTTTTCTTTCAGCACGACCATTTTGTGTAGGTGTATAGGGACAAGAGAGTTAATGGTGAATGCCAGAGGTGCGAAGGTGTGCTTTAAAACAGTTGCTTGTAAATTCTGCACCACCATCACTTTGAAAAACTTTTATTCGAGCAAAATGTTGATTCTCTACAAATTTTTGAAAATGATTAAAAGTATTGTAGAAGTCAGATTTCACTTTCAATGGGTAAAACCACGTAAAACGGGAATAATCGTCAACAAATATAACATAGTACGCAAAACCCGAATTTGACTTCATAGGAGATGGGCCTCATATATCACAATGAATAAGATCTAACACCTTTGAAGATCGATGGTCATTACGTGAATAGGGCAAACAATGATTTTTTGCAATTTGACATGTACTACATAACACAGGAGATGGCAATAAAGACGTAAGGTAAAGTTGTCTTTTTTTATTCAAAAAGGAGATAATAGAATGATTCACATGTCCGAGGGGAGCATGCCATAAGTCATACGAAGCATGAAGAGATTTATTTTTTAGGATAGAACCAAAAGCGAGATTTTCGTGTTCTAGCACATGTAGGCCACCATCTTGTTTATCGGTTGCCACCACCCTTCCCGTTTGGCGATTCTGAACAGTGAAAAAATTATTAGTAAATGTAACGGATAACGGAAAGTCAGTCGTTAATTTACTAATGGACAAAAGATTTTTAGTGAGTTGAGGGACAACCAAAACATCTAACAATTGAAAATCAGTGGAAGGGGAAAGTTTACCAGTGTGAGTAATGGGTAGAGACGCACCATTCCCGACAATAACACAATCCTTACCTGTGTAAGAAGTGGACTGATCCAAGAAAGATTGGGTTGGAGTCATGTGAGTCGAGGCACCTGTGTCTAAAAACCAATCCGAGGAGGCCTCAGTTGTGGAAAGTGAGCAAGATGTATTTAAGGCTTCAGCAACCTGCGCCTCAGGGATATGACCAAGGCGATCATACCGTTGCCGGCAACGATCGGTATAGTGACCCTCCACTCGACAGATTTGGCAGCGTAGAGGGCGTCTTCCAGAATGCCCATTGCCTTGTCCATGACCATTATTACGAGGTTATTGGTTGCAGGAAGAGAAGCTTCGCTGGTTTGGCTTCATAGAATTGAGATTGGTGGCTGTAAACGCTGTAGGGGACAGTACAGCAGACTCCAGGGATTTTTGAAAGATCTCAAAGCTCTTTGTTTTCGGCACAAGATCTGTAAAACAGGGTAAAGAATTGAGGGCCATTTGAGCTGGGAAGAAGCTCGAAAATTCTGAGCGGAGTCCTCGGAGGAACCAATGCACCTTATCGATGCCATCGACGGGTCGTCCTATGGCATGAAGTTGATCGCAGAGGGCCTTGAAGGCGCAGGCATACTCAGAAACAGTTCTTGTGCCGCATTTCATGAGTTGCAGATCATCCTTGAGACGGATCTCACGGGCTTTAGAGCGGCGGTTGAAAGTGGTTTCTAAAGCAACCCACACCTCTCGGGAGGTAGAAAGTCCCACAACTTCAGCCATGGCCTCCTCGGTGAGGGAGGACAACAGAAGACTGAGAAGGCGTTGATCGGTATGTT
>JANLJB010002911.1:0-13610 GCA_026212285.1 Bursera cuneata
GATCGATCCCTGTTTCTCTCATTGATTAGCCTCGACTTTCCATTTCTCTGATATAGTTAGATGAAGAAGATGCTTTTTTGTTTGTGCAACACTTATTGTGAATGAGGTGATTATGGGGATCGAATCCAAGCCTTCTCCAAACATCTCTGGCGATGAGAAACCGAAATCTCCAGGTGAAATTTTTGTTTGCTCCATAATATTTTCCTTCGCTTTATTTTTATCAACGTTTTGGCTCATGATAGTTCGTCTAGTGTGATGGACTGCTCATGTTTTAAGATTCTTTTTGTTTTGCTTCTTCTTGTTCAATTTTATTTTCACCTTTGATCATCTGCAAAGCTTTTGTCGATCAATATCGAGCTGAGCTTGCTGTGTGTGTTTGCATGTTGGATGAGCAGAGCAAAGTAACTGAATTCTGAATATATTATATTTTGTCTTGATTTAATTTTTATGTTCTTTTATAAGAAACTATGAAAAATAAATGTTTTCTCAAATACATTTTCTTCAAATATTTAAAATTTTATATCAGCTTCTTTTTTATTTATTTGGATAAATTATATTGAATTGTAATTCAAACCGAGAATCAATCCGATTAAGTTAAATAGTTTAGGAATGAATTAACGCTTGGCTCTGAAAATGAGTTTTTCAGAGTTTGAGAAGACAATGGGAAAGGAAGGCAAAAATTTAAAGGGGAATAATGTGAGAGAGGCTTCAGCAGAACATACACATAGGAATCCGGAATTCATACGGGAGGAGCTGGTGCAAATGGCTGTTAAGTTTTTATCACATGCATCAGTTAGAAGTTCTCCAGTCACCTCTAGGCTTTCCTTCCTTGAGAAGAAGGGCCTTACAAGGGAGGAGATTGATGAAGCCTTTCGGCGTGCTCCTGTAAGCATTTTGTGTCTTTTGATTCACACTTAATCTGTTAACTCTAGCTATCATGTGATTAAAGATTGTTGTTCTGTGATTATAAGCTTTTTTTTTTTTGCTGGAAATACAGGATCCAGTTACAATTGGACAGAGTGTTTCCCCGACTCAAGGTAAGAAATTAACGTTTTTTCATCCCAGAGTGATTAATGGTGTCTTCGATGATTCTGATATTGCGGCCATGAACTTATGAGTTTGATTGTGTTTTCTGAGTGTAGTCTCACACACTCATTGTTTGACTACCTTCACATTTGTAATATCCTTGCTTGTCTTAAACAGATGTGCAGACAAAGTCATTCACAAATATTCAGCCGCAAGCCACAGCACTAGCGACATCTCCACCATCCCAATTTTTTTGGTCACGTGCTTTACTTGTGGTTTGCTTGCTGCTTCTGGTGCCAGCATGGCCATACTTCTAAAGGTACTTCAAAAGAATTTTATACCAATAGATCACTTTAACTAGATGCTTGGATATTTCCTGTTTTCGAAAGCATTGATATTCTTTCCATTTTGTGGTGTACTCCTTGTTTAGACTTTTATTTTCCCCAGGTTGAAGTCTTGGATTCGTAAGGTTGTTTTAGGACATGATAGCCCTGCAGAGAAGTCAAAACCAAGCTTGCTTGAAGAAGTTACAACAGCAGCCAAGACAGCCAGCACTGCAGCTTCCAATGCTGCAAAAGCTACCATGGAGATATTGAACTCAAAAAACAAAGGTTTTCTTGTCTGACTTTGCCTTGGTCTGGCAATTTCGCACATCCTTCTCCAGCAATACTGCTCTCTCTTGAATTTCTTTTTAGGATTGTTTTGTGGGAATTTTCCTCTCTTTTTTCTTACCATACAATGATTCCTGATTTTTTCTTTGTCAGGGAGGCAGGACTTTGGGGCCTTAGTAAAACGTTTAGACATCCAAGTAGCAGAAATGAGGTCAATGAGTAGCACAATCTGGAAACTGGAAGGGACAAGGGGGCCTGCTCCATCATCATACAAGGGGCCACAAAAATATGTTCAGTATGCATCTATAACTGGTGGGTTTTTATATTACTTAAAGATAGATATGATTTTTTGTTGGTCATTTTGTTGTTGTATATATCTCACTGTTTTTGCTTGGTCTTTTATAACTCTATATGCCCCCCCGTTTTGAGCACTAACAAAATTTTCCTTGTATGACTGACGGATTTTGAATGTTTCATCCAAAACTTATTTATCTTCCTCTCATTGTTTTTCACCAACAAGAACAAGTCAGAAACGCATAAAATATTCACTATTTTGCATCACCTTGATGGTAATTATTCTCATGCCATCATCTATATAAAATATTCGTGTCTCTAATGTAAAACTTGTTCCATTCATAGAATTTTTCTGATTCAATCACCATTCAACYGACATCGATTAGAGAGTTTGTTACTCTATCRACAAATTAAGAAATTAGTTGGATAGTTCTTACAGTRCYACCTATCATCAGTCTTTATGATTTATTGGTGGATAAAGTCTACAACCTGAATAGTAAGCCTAGTTTCCACCAAATCCTGCCACCCTAGTGCCCCCCTGAAATTCCTTATTTTCTGAGTAACGGGCTGTAAGGAGTCAGATCGTGATCCTTTTACTTTCTGGATCTTTGTGTTTTGGTGCTGCAGGGTTTTGTTTCATGTTAAATTGACTTATTTAGAATTATAGAGTTAATTGAGAAAGCCTCTTAATCTCCTCAAATTTGTTCTGCTGAAGTTTGATGTCCTTAATGACTTATGTGGTTCAATGTTAAGAGTAAAATCACAGATATTGAATAATTATCTATAAGTTAAAGATTTGCCAATGACAGTTCAGCCATCACCGGCACTTAGAAGTTTGTGGCCTTTAATTCTCTCTCACACATTAAGCGACTTTAGTTAATAGTGAAAAGAGTTCCGAGATGTCACCCTTTTTGCTATCGTTGGTGTTTGACAGGGTTTTGAATTTTTCCATAACTTACTCTTTGTTTCTTGGTAATCAGGACCAAATAATACACAACAAAAGAGTTCTGTTTTTGACAACCAAGATCCTACAAGCTCTCTTGCTAGTTCAATGGTAAACCGATAATACTTTTACTTGAAGAGCTATTAACCATTGATCTGTGCTTCTACTTTCGTGATTTCTTCTGACTTTCTTTCTTTCTTTCTTTCTTTCTCATTCAGAAGGTTAAAGTGACTGGTGTGTCAAGCTTTGACGGCTCAGGTTTTCATTCGGAGCTTTTGTTTTCTAAATATTATGTTCAACCTATTAGGCTATGTGTTATTCTGACAATTGGATCTCTGCTACAGTGAGACCTTCATCAGCGCCTGCATCAATGAAGCCCTCTGTTGGGCAGCATCCAAAGTCCTACATGGAGGTACTATGTTTCATGGATTTTAGAGGTTGTAAAGTGGTCGTTTACTGCATTTGCTTCAGAAGAGCCTTTCTAATGTTACTCTGTTCACTCCTAAAACACTAATTTTAAGTATTAAAAATCTGTAATTTTGTAGATCATGGCGATGATACAAAGAGGGGAAATACCTCCTGGCATAAAGGTAAGCCTACTTCTCTTCTAAATTTTGAGCTCCAAACTTTTGTAGACATTAAGTCTTACTTATTTTGGTGTCAATTTCAGGAGATTAACGATTCACCTCCAAACCCTGATCAACCACTACCAAATCCCCGTTTGGCTCCTAGAATAAAGGTAAAGACTTATTCATCTTTGTAGATGAAAGGCGAGGCAGACGATCAAGCGCATTATTTCAATAGGGGATCTAGAATGCCGGACCTCAACGTTGAATAATATCTCCTCTGTGCGCCATCTCCAAATCGATGTTCTTGTTTTTGGTTATATCTTTCTCAGTTCTTTTGTTTCTTTGCTTGTTAAACAGCCCTGGGAGGTCGCTCAGCCCTCTAGTAACGGTGCCTACGCACAGAACCTTGGTTCTATCCCTCAATTGAATGGTAACGGGGTGTTGCCATGGTGGCATCAGAAAAATGGCACAAGAACAGATTCAGAACCCGCAAATGGAAATGTTTTAACTGACAAGTGGCCAGCCCAATCATGGATACCACGTCAACCATCTTCTATTGCCAAGCCCAGAACAGCTGATGCCATCGGACTTTCATAACCATCAATTCAGGAAAGATAGGGTGATGAACAGCTGTGGCACTGGCGCACGGTAAAACTGGAACCGAGGAGTTACAGCATCAGCAAAATGCTAGAAATTTAGTGGCAGAATGGAGTTTAACGAGTGGCGGTCTGAGTCAAACGACTCTCAGTAAGAAAAAGAGGATGTTATGGCATCCCACTTGAAGATGGCGTTGGCGTGGTAAGCTCTGGGTATGACAACTGTGGCATAGTTTCTGTAAATTAACAATACAATTGAACAGACTCTCTGGCAAATATAGAAACTTTTTTATTTTAACATAATATCCAAAACCGTATGGTTTTGACGGGTCATTCCATTTGAGATGTTATGCCAATATACCCTTCTTATAGCTATTTTGGTTCAAATTACGTGAGAACTCAAAAAGTATTATTGTCTGTATTTAAAATCAAAAACTAAATTAAATAGAGTAACAAAATAATAAAGATGCAAATGTAAAGAATCTAAACCACGAGGGACAGAAGTGAGATTCATTTTAAGTATTATTATTCTGAAGCAGGAGAGCTCTCGGGTTGCTTCCAACTCTGCAATTTGGTAGACCTCCGGCAAAAGCCCAAAGGCTTGTATTTATAAAAAGCCACCGCCCACAGTGGCTAATGAAAGAATGCCATCATCACTCCACGTGTAATCCTTGTAAATGACACTAAGAGATTAATGAAGACACGTGGCCAAGCTTTAATGACTGAAACTTGATGAAAAGCTATCCGTATTNGTTTCTGAATGATGTTTAGCCAACAAATTTGACTAGGTAACTTAAATGGTGGACGCCTATCAAACTTTTCACTATAAATCAGTGGCCTATAAGGCGTTAGGCGCTCCTAGAGTGATAGTCTGGGATTAAGAGTCTAGGTGGAAACTAGATGGGACTTGTAATTATATTAAAGGTTAAACATTTGGAAGGTTGAGATGAACTTATAAAAGGTTTGGGAGTTATAAAAATATTTTAAGGGGTTAAAGGTTAAAAAATAAAAATTTGAGATTTTAATAAAAAGAAAGTTATTAACCGGCTTCAAACGACGTCGTTTTGCGTCTATATAAAAAAACTTATATACACGTAAAATGATGTCGTTTGGGTGTTTCATTTGAAAAAAAAAAAGAAACCCTAACATTTAAATTTTTGGCCGCCACTTTCACGGCCTACCCTGCCCTACTCCATCCTACCCCTGCCCAGTCACCTATTGATAATGCCCAGTTTTTCGGCCTCCTAGACTCGACGTCTATCCCTTTTTCTGAGCTTCACCCCTCTGCCTAGTGCCTTGTTCTGACTAACCGCCTTTTAGATCACTGCTATAAATGAATTTCTTAAACCTCTTTTAGTTTTTCTTTTTTTAATTTGAAAATTTTCAGTAAATATAAATCATTTTTCAATTGTTAAAACACTGTTTAAAGTGTATTGACGTGGCTTCTTATAGAGTTTAGGATATAAAACAGTGTCCAAAAGAGAAAAAGCACGAAAATCGTATAAGATAAATTTTCTAATTTATAGAAAACTGCAATATATCTCGAGGTTTACTATCAAAACTTCAATTAAAAAAAAAAATACCGACTTATTCTCCATGATGGGCCTTCTTTGGGCCCAATACTTGGTATCAAAACCCAAAATAGGTANTTTGGATCACTGAAAGAATATAGACTGGATTAGCGCCAACCCGATTCAATTGCCCAACAGAAAGCACACCTGAAAAAACAGAACAAAAATTGTTGTTAACCAACTCTAAACTGAATGAGTAAAAGAAAAGGCTGTTCTGTTGAGCTGCAGGAGTGTTAGGGAGGATGTGCTCACACCCAATTCCCGCTCACCTCAAAGTCTTTCATGCTTATCGAACCAGTAATGATTTATCATTTCTTCAAGCAAATTTGTTAATTTCAGTCTTCCAATAACAACCGGTTAACAGATGTTTCAGGTATGAGCCTTTTTAACCTGTTCTTTTTCTTTTTTTTTTTAATTTCCTTTTCCAAGACTTTGGTTTTCATTTGTTTCTTTTTGGTACGTTTAACTTTAGTTTATCATTNCTGTTATCACCCTCTCCATTGTCTAGCATTTAGTTTTTGTCTTATAGTTAGGCATCCCTTATATGTAGCAGTTCACCATCAACCAAACCTATCTCTGATTTTGATTGAATTTGAATTTATCCCTTAATTCAATCAAAATCAGTGAC
Source organism: Bursera cuneata (assembly GCA_026212285.1). Lineage (NCBI taxonomy): Eukaryota > Viridiplantae > Streptophyta > Magnoliopsida > Sapindales > Burseraceae > Bursera > Bursera cuneata. The sequence goes on from JANLJB010002911.1 coordinate 6,239, forward strand.
AAATTTTGAGCTCTGGCTTTCTTCTTGTCCTTTCAATAATCTTTAGTTCGGTTTGGTTCTTAAATTGTGAGGTTAACAATAATTTAGAACTGTCAGAGGGAATATTCCTTATCTCTAGTCCTCTTTTAGATGTAAATGGGAGCTTTCCCCACCATGATTTGTTGGACACTTATCATTAGAAAATTTAGAATGGCAAACACTTAAGGACACGAAACCCTTGTCCATATTTACGAATTTTTGTAGGTTTCTCATTGTCTGTTATTTATCTCGCAGGATAAAAATTGTGGTGCAGCTAAAACAAGATGTCAAAGGTATTTCCAATTTTCTTGATCGAGCTTATATTCAACTTGCAGGAAATCTTATAGGTTGCGTAGTTGATCTCTGTGAGGAAATTTTCATATTATTTAGTGAACCTGTCAATTTATGTTGTGTTGTTTTGATTACAGCTTGATGAATGATGAGAAATCTGGGAGGAAATGGCGGCGTGACACCATTCATGCTGTTAGCCAGTCTTCTCCGTCTACCATACTTTCCTTCATAGAGAGTACACCTCAAGATGTGCATGTTACACATATTACAGTAGCTGATTCAGATAGAAAGTCAGACAATGAACCATCAGCATCTAAAGTCCTGCAAGATGTACATATAGTAAGAACTCAGCAAATGTACTTTTGTTTGCTTTTTTGAACTTTGCTAACTTTCAAGATAACAGATTGCTTCTCATGATGGTTAGTCTGAACCTAACTATTTTAGCTATTCTAGAAGGGGTTTTTTTTTTTTTTTTTAATTTGGAATTTCCAACTCCTTATGATCCTTCCAGAGTAGGAATATTTGGAAATCCATGTATTTTACTCCAGAAATTAATGTTCTGATAAGCCAAAACCTTTTTTTTTTCTCAGTCAGCTCGGTTGATGGAAGATTTTCTTGAACTTGCTAAAGGCAACACAGATAAGGATCTGGAAACCTGTGGGGTTCTCGGTGCATTTCTTGTAATATGCATGCTCTTTTTTCTTTTTTCTTTTTTTAATACATATTGGAACTGAAATGCATTGTTTTATCTAGTAGTATTGCACACAATTCAAGGCCCAAAGGGAGCTTAATCATTGGCTTATTTATGTTTAGGTAATTTATGCCTTTTCATATGCATGTATGATTTTCATGGCTAAGGCTCTGCCGATGTCTCTGCTTGTGCTCTTTTGTTTCTCAATAATCATTTTGTAGGTTTTACTTTCGCTCTTTGTGAATTTATTTTTCTTTCATACGCTTTTATTGGCTAAGATATTTGTGCATGTGCTCTCTATATCCAAATGTTCACTTTTGTAGATTTTACCGCTATTTTCTAACAAGCATTTTTCCTATACTTTTAATCTCATTTTCAAAGTAACAATTTGAAATCCCACCCCTGCTCTCTCTATTTGTTCACTTTCTGTCCTTCCCTCTCAGATGGATCCATAATATCATATGTTAATCATTCTCTAAAATTAATTAGATGAAACTTCTAGCAAGGAAAATAGAAAGTTAAATTTGGTACAGGTGTAACTATCATGAAATGTACAAGGATAATGGACCAGATTGGTGAATTAGTGCTAGCTATTTTCCAAATCTCTAAAAGGAAAAAGAGGAAAAATCTTTTCACACCAAGCCTTGAACTTAGGTCTGCTAAGAACTTTACAATGTCTAATCTGGACCCAGATTGGCATTAATGTAATGCACACCACTATAAATCTTCAGTCCAACTCAAGACCCAGTCTTATTAGTGATTCAAATCATGAATGATGAGCCTCCACTATTTTATTTAGTGTATAGATCTTAAGTATCTGATTTTTTTTCTAATTTCAATTTTTCCTACAATCAAAATAACATGCCTGGTGGTTCTTGTAGACTTTGTATGATGCCTATGCTCAGCGTTCTTGTCCTTGAGTTTGTTGTCATATGGGAATGAGCCTGTATACCAAACAGAATGGATTGGTGGCCATCGGAGAGCAATTTTAATGTTCTTTGCCTCGTCTTTACTCTTGTATTCCAATTGCTTTGAGAAGATGAGTTATTCACTTGAAGCTCATTCTCATACGTTCATGTAAGCAGGAAAATGGAACCTTTTATGTGACCACTCTGATAATACCCAAGCAGGATTCAACTTCCAGTTCTGTGAGTCTCTGAAAGCTCTTTTCTTATCTAAATTGGGAAGATCTGCCTGACAGTTCCTTTCAATGACCTGAATCTCTTTGCTTTTAGCTGCTAACGTGATTGTTCTGGATTACAGTGTCAAGCTATAAATGAGGAGGAAGTTTTTGCCATACAAAGTGAACGATCTCTTTATCCCGTGGGGTGGATTCATGTAAACTCTCTTTCAGTAATCTTTTCCACTTTTAACTTTGTTCTTTTGCCCTTTGAACTTTTCTAGTCTTTCTTTCTTAAATGCAAACTTCAGAACACCATCAAACTTATATTAAACACCTTTGTCTTTTCATTTCTATTTTTCAGACACATCCCACTCAAAGTTGTTTCATGTCATCAATAGATCTGCATACGCACTACTCATATCAGGTAACTAATCTAATCGTAGAAGATCCTTATCATTGATTAAGGAATTTTGTTTTCTCTAGTACCAGTGCAAGCCAGAAATGAATAATTCATAAAAAAAGGATGTTTTTCACTGGTGTGCTTACAAAATATTTGGAATGGCATGTAGTGGTAATCGGTTTATTTCCTTTCGAGCTGATGAGTTTAATGTTGCATTACATCTAAAATCTCTTCCTTTCTGTTCATTTCAGGTAATGGTACCTGAGGCTTTTGCCATTGTCGTGGCTCCAACTGATTCCTCAAGGTGTGCTGTTACACTGCATTTTAGTAGCTATGAACTTGGATTTCAAACTCTGTACTTGATATGGATAAAATTGTTGATGCTTGTGTCCCAATATAAAAATGATTGGTTGACCACTTACATCTGTTTCTAACATGTCTTAATTTGGCCTTCCCCTCAACTTTGATGCCTTTGGCAAGAATCATTTCACTGCCTACTAATGCATATCTGCCTAAAGATTTGGAATGTTTCTATTATAATATATTCATGTGAGACAATATTCAAGATACTCTTGACCACTTAAATGCATGCAAATATGTGTTTCTAGTGCATACTTATAAAAAAAATAAAAAATAAAAAAATAAAAATAAAAATAAAAATTTGATATTTGTTATTGGGTGCCTCATACTAATGATTGTATGTGCGTGTCCCTCAGAAGCTATGGAATATTTAGGCTTACTGATCCTGATGGAATGAATGTCCTGAAAGATTGCCCAGAGGAGGGATTTCATCCTCACAAGGAACCAGCTGATGGCAGCCCCATTTATGAGCATTGCTCTAATGTCTACAAGAATTCAAATCTGAGATTTGAAATCTTTGACTTGCGTTGATATTTCACTGTCTTAACAAATGCAGCTATTATTGTGATATACATATCAGAGAACACTACTCAGTAAACAGGGATGTAAGTGTAGTTGCAACTTATGCTGATAAGAAATTTGGTTGCGGCATTGGTATATACTGTAATGCTGATGGATAAACTTCCGAAGTAAGAGGTAGACGTGCATAAAGTTTGTTCACCGAATAATGATGAGGATGCTATCAGCTATGCTTATTGTGCTTGATTGCTTTATTATTGCACCCGACGACAGAGTACGGAAGGGGCATTGATGTACCATATTTTGTGTAAATAAGCTTTGCAAAGAATGTTGCTTTCTTTATATCTGGATACTGTAAATACATTTCATCACGGTAATGAAGAGGACACAGTACACTCCACTACTGTCGTTCAACAACCTATGAGATAACACTTTGGTTTGTCGAGTCTGATTGCTTTGTAATTCATCATGATTAACGCGTGTTGGTGCAGTGAGGTCTACATATGAAGTCTTCTTAGTAAGCCCTGACCCACTTACTTTTGGACTTTTCGGTTCTTTATTTGTTTTTGCTCTGCCTTTTCAGACTCTGCGCCCTAGTGTAAAGCCATCACGTGCGTATGGATGTGTGTGCCTTTGGCCAGAATACTTCAAAGTTAGTCAGTGTACTGATGAGGGCAACGAGCCATCTAGAGATACACTAAAGATCCATAACAAAATTATTACTCAGTACTTTCAAACTAATGAATAAATGATTATTTAGGAAAGATAAGTACCTTGATTATGTTGGCACAGATGCAGGATGTAGAGAGTTTATAATTTGTATCCATAATCCTGGTCCTTGGATTGAACCAGAGCTTACTGCACTTTCTTAGAAGGCTTCTATCATATTTTCCTGGTGCCTGCTCCTGTGGCATATATAATAGCTCTTGTCAAGTCGTGACGGGATGGATTTCTACTAGTCTACTACGTGCCTTTCATTTGGATTTGGCCATGTTCATTGCGTTGGCCTACAATTCCTTTTCCAGGACATTGTGTTAACACCATGAGTGAAGTTTCCTGGCTTCCCGTGATCAAGTTTTTTGGATTACGCAACTCGTTTATGTATGCTCTTTATTGGTCTACCATAATTTTTGTTTTCAAAAGAAGAAAGTCTCGTTCACATGATGAAGATAAGTTCGATAAGAAAAGATGCTTGGATTTGACATTATGTTCTTTTATTTTTACTGAAAAGGGGTCCAAGGGCAAGTGGGGCTGTCCTTTGTGAGAAACGGACCGCGACCCTTCGCAGAAGCTCCAAGGCTGCCATAAATTGTTCATCATCCTTAGAGGCTATAGCTTTAACTGGATTTGAAAGTTTGTAATTAAGAAAAATACGGAGATAACCGGAAGGAGTTTTGATTATTGCTAAAAAGTTGTTTGACTGGAACTATTTCAATGTGTCTGAAATATGAAACTCAATTCAATATTATATCGCTGCATTAGGTACCATAAAAAGTAAAGAACGTTGCCGCTGAGGTTTCTGGATAAATCTTTCAATTGAAAAATGTGCAAGTAGAAAAAATCTGGATGGATCTCTAAGCTGCCAAAAAGAAAAATAATTAAATATACAATATATTTTAAATAATAATTAATTTTAATTTTTTATTATCTAGTTATTGAAGGGTTAGTGGGTCGGTCAATCAATCTGTAAAGGATTTTAGGCTTAAAGACTGACGAATATTTAATTTGTTATTTCCGTTGAAAGTTTGCACAAAATTTTGAAATCATTTCAGAAAGTGACAACGACCCACATGAAGCTTCCAAGGTAAACTCGAGACGCATATAACCAACCATCCAAGAACTTGCACGAGTCAAATGTCCTTAGGTGAGGTTCAATCATTAAACTGAATTCTGAAAGGTGAATAGGCGACGGAGAGGATGCAATTGCGCACACATTACAAACAGCTTAATAGCGTAGGAGTGTAGAAAACCATCACTAAAACTGATATTAACCAGTATAAACGCAAACAATCTATAATTAAATTGCACATCTTTAATCTCATAATGTGCTATAAATGGAACATCACCGAAACTCAAAATTGAGCAATAAATAAACAGAATAAATTCAATATTCAATTAATATTAGTCATCAGAACACATAAAACCCAAAATTAAGGGTAGCTACCACTACAAATCTCACATCATTTTTCTACAATTATATTAAATTTAACCCTTTACAAGAAAAAAAAAAAAAGGCTAAAAAGGATGAACATTTTTACTCAAGCCGTTAACATTAGTGAAGAAGCCCACCAGATCATGCCTATACGGTGCGTATGTCTTTCGTTTATCACCTTCTCTCATCTCTCTATTCTTAACGTAATACTTCTCGAACGCCGATGACATGGTTTTCTCTCCCGACGCTTTTCTTTTAACCTTTCCACTATTACTCTTATCCGACGACGTTTCGGCGCCCGTCGAAGATTTCTCGGCCTTTTTATTAGGGAAATCACTACCGTTATTTTTATTCAAGAAAACAAACGCGTCTCGTCCGTCGCTGTTGCTTCGAATCGCCAGCTCCCGAAATCTCCAGAGCTTCGAGAACCCTGTCGAGTTGCTCTTCTTGCAAGCATTCGGTGAAGCTTCCTTCACTGTTTTATTTTCTGACGACCAGGCGCAGAAAGGCCCCGAGGGTTCCTCTGCTTCCTCTGTTTCCTCCGTTTCCCTCCGTTCTTCTAGGAAAAGCTTCCGTATAGTTCGCGGAGACGAGGCTGAATTCCTTTTCACTTCGCCGTCACCGTTACCGTTATCGTAGAGTAGACTCTGATCAAATATCGGAAATATAGAGCGGATCTGTCCGTCATGAAAAGCGTCATCCGCTGAAATTGGAGATCTGTCTGGGTTCAAGCACACGAAAGAGAAATCATCTTCTTCATTTTCGTCTCCGTTTTCTTCTTCCTCCGGCTCGACTTTCTCATAAGCAACATTCATTTTCAACATTTCAGCGAAATCCTCGGTGAATTTACCGGAAAACTTGAAAGTTTCTTCAGGAGAAACCGATAATACTTGCATTTTTTCCAAAAGGGCTTCGTTGCGTCGGTGGTGTTGGAGAGAAAATAGAAAGATTTATTGTTCCAGGTTCTGAGCGCTTGTGTAATCGGCTTTTATATGCTCCCAAATGAATGAAAAACCGCGTTAGCAGCCGATACTTATTGGTAATATCGGTCGCTATTTTATGTGGACCTTTCAATTCTGAGGTACTTGATTGTCAAGGAACACGTTTGCATTTGGACACGATTGCCTATGAAGCTGTCCACGTGTCTATTGGCTTCATTCTGGAAGCTCCTCTGATCGTTTGACTTTGTGTTTGAAAAGTCCGAAGTCGAAATGTTTTATCCCCCGCTTGTTTAAGATTCTTTTATTTTTGGTTTTAATTATTTACTTATTTTATAATTAATGCAGTTTAGGGATATGTTTGGAATCAGATTCTGTAGTTGAGGGAGACATCACCCGTGATGCAATGGGCAATGGTTGGTTTGGGCTACAAGAATGTCCAAAAAGTCAATTCACTTTAATTATTATGGACAAAAGAGTAATTTTCGCTAATTGTAGGTCGATTGTTTGACATGACATATCATATATATTTATTTTTCCAAAACATTTAAATAAAAATAAGATAAAAAGAAGATCTTGGATCATAAATTAAATTTCGAGATATATAATACTAATACTATTTGATTTTTATTGGACTCTTGTGGTGGGTCGACGCAATAATGATAAATCTAGTCCTAATTACTAGGGTGGTCCGCTGCTAGTAATTAAATAAGGTAGGACAGCTATGCGTTAATAGGGAGTTGGGGACCGTTGGGGCGGGTGATGGTGGCATTGCAAGAGGGCAATCGGGATGGATGGTTGTGACTTGCGAAGAATTTAATGCTTGTTTCAAACTTTTTTTTTTTTTTTTTTTTTTGATTTGATAAACCCAGTGAAAAGA
>JANLJB010002912.1:0-17898 GCA_026212285.1 Bursera cuneata
AAATTAAGTCAAAAAAATTAAGTCACAATAGCCTGACCCTATATATATATATATATATATATATATATGTACACACACACACATAACTAACTAATTATTTCTCCAAGTTAGTGAAAAATGATAGTTTTACTATAATAATAAAAATTCTAATGGGTCTATGAAAGACTTATCATACATCTCAAATTTGTATATCTTATATAACAAAAACTTTAAACGCTCAATCTGAATATATAATAATAGAGTGACAGTGATAATTTAGTCATGAATTAACACATTACTGAGTAAAAATCGGGTATAATTATATAAATAATTTGAAGTGCATACTGTACAGTATTACCATATGATTAAGCCATCACACTCTCCCAACAATTGGGTCAAGAAATTTGAACATAGTTCTCTAATAAAGGTTATGTCTACTCGGCACTAATTGTTACAATAAATTTTGTAGTGAAATGATGACAAGAAGTGATGATTCGCCCACTGACAAGGTGGATGTCCTCATCAACCGTTGGTCCCTTGAATTGATAAAAACGCAAGAAGACATATGATAAAACCCAGCTAGCCTCGTATTGTTTATCAAATGGTTTTTTTAAGAAAAAATCAAGATCAAATCTATTCATTCAAGCACAGCGTCACTTCGATTTTGTCGTGCTTATTGCTTGCTAGAATGGTTCAAATTCGACATAAAACATTTTGCTTAATTTTATGTTTCTGTCTCCGATAGCTAGCTTTGAAGAAAAATTATCCTACTCAAAAACGAGATTGAGCACGCAACTACATCATATGTAACATGACGCGATAGAATTCTTATCTTCAGTTCAAGAAGTTCTTCTGATTTAGAAGTTGCAGGTACGTATTACACATCACAAAATGTCATTAACAAGAGATACGAACGAGTTACATATCATATGATACCAGCAACACTAAGATGTAAGGAACTAAAACATTGACGTAAATTCAAGGTACTAAGTTTGAAGAGTAAATCTTTTTACATGCCATTTATATGCAGCGAGATGAAGTGGAACAACAAATCTTCGGAGCACTTAAATTTCAGCCACAGATGATGCAAATCCAATGTCGAAATCAAAGGTTACGCATGTTAGCTCGTTCTTGTTTCCGTCATACATTTTCATCTTAAGAGAGTATGAACCCTGCAAAACCAAATACTGTCAGAGGCACTATTCTAGGCAGATAACTCCTAGATTCACTTTCTACTCTTTGATTCACAAAATCAAGATAAACACAGTGTATCATGCCTAGTATCAAACCACAGATCCCAACAGGCCGCTGGTGAATATAAGGTTCAAATTGGAATCAACAAACAAGTTCCAACTTCTATTGGAGACATTCTATACTTTCTTACCAAATCCAAAAAAATGAAAGATGGCTGAATAAAACGAGAAAATTGGGGAAAAGAATGAGGAAAAAGAGAGGATGAAAGAAGGATCATTTTAAAATACTCGGAAGGAAAATTTGGACTTTTCTTTCCTACCTTCACAAAATTCTAAGTAAAAAGAAGAATACGAAGTCAAAAACCGAATTACCCACCAAATTAGTGTGGCATTGACCAACAGAAATAAAACCAGCCAAATTTCTGGGACAACAAATGTGTCAAATGTTTATTTCATAAATTAAGATGGGAAGATGCAAATTTTGCTAAAGTACGCTTAACATATAACATCAATTAAAAAGATTAGTGACAGATTTACAACAATCATCAGTATTTTCTAATAATTTAAATGACAAGAGCAAGATCAGCAAGAATGGGGACTGGATTGACAAAATTATAGCCACTGCTACACAAGTAAAAGTGCCATCTTTAGGTTACAGTAATAAGATTTTAATAAAAAAAAGAACAACAAGTCGTGACTTAATTCTTGTCAAAGGAAATAACAAAGGGGACAAAGCAGGAGTCATGAGTACCAAAGATGTAACGCATTTTGAGATGCAACTAACCTTTCTTGAACATACACGCACGTATGAAATTATATTTAAAGTACTAATTAAAAATACCACTAATCACATAACAAGGTCAAAACCTTATCTTAGATGTTTCGTCAGTTTCTTTTTATAACATAAGTTAACATAACCAATCTTTTTGAAATGCAACCATGTTGCAGTGACTCCTTTGGTTTTCCAAATAAAGCTCAGATCTCAGTAATTGGACTAATTCATAAGAAGACCCAGGGTTCCCTGCCCCCACCAAATATCAAAGCTTGCTTGTAGAAACGATATAAAATTAACTGATAAGTGATCATCATATAGATATGTGACTTACAGGTGGAGTAAATCCAGGTAACACTTGTGAGTGAGCAACCACAAAATCACCGGTTGAAACAGGGCAGGTTGTCTCATCGCAAAGATCATGTGTCTCGCTGTGGATGTGCCATCCAAAGTAGGAAACATCGATCACCAGTTTTCCTCCAGAGATTGCTTTACCTGTACAAAATATACATGCCAGCCTTGTTGGCATCAAAAACTTAAAAACCAATAATAGGAAGAGAAGACATGTGCATTCCCAAGGTTTCATCATTGGGGTTTTTTTCCAGGAAAATTGAAATCAAACAAAACACCTAGCAGTCATTTGCAGAAAAAAAAATAATAATAATAATTAAAAGGAAAGAAAAAGATATTTTTCCCTTCATGGTGGGCATCCGTAAAACAAACAAATACATTCCCATTATGCGCATGTGCAAATTATGAAGAAACTAATAATTTGATTTAGATAGCATGTCTTCCAATGTCTGAAGCTTGTGATCGACATATACATATACATTTATAGTGTCAGGCTGTTAACCACAGAAAACATATCAACTGTTAAAACCATGCATAATAAATGAGAAAATGTGAAGCTGTCATATAAATATTTTCCTTGGCACTCCATATATATTTTTCTTTACTGCATAAAGAGGTTATTCACTTTAAAACATATAAATGGACACATTGAAACATCAAATAAACTTGAACATTGTTTCTTCAATAGTCAAAACTACAAGATGCAAGGTAAACCAGTGCTGCATATGCATATAGAATGTAGATATCAAATATACTGATTTGCCAAACTACAGAATGTAAGAATAAAAGAAAGAACATGAAAATTAGGTAACACCTGAAGTTGCGGAGATGCTGAAGGTGGCCGTCTTGCCTCTTGCCACTGGATAAGGAGATATATCCACTCCTTTAACCTCTACATCATATTCAGCCTTCTTATCTACATTAGGAAAAAAGCAATCAGTTCACCACCTCCAAATTCATTGTACTGGCAACAAGAAATAATAATTATAAAGAAAACTGTAGAAAAGGGTAAAACATCTTACTGTTGAAGGATAATATTCTATTCCCTTAATCAAAACCAATTTAAATTTCAGAAATAAAGAGTTTTAGTTTCCCAGCTTTTCACCGGATGAGTGCATTTAGTAGCGTGTGCAGAAAGTGCTTTTAGAAAATGCACGTTTCTGTAAAAGCACCTAAAAACTCTGTCCGAAGGTGATTGCATCAAAACATTTCACCAGCAAACCAAATTAAACCAGTTTAATTTGCAGCCAATTAAATATCAAAATACTATTTAAAGTTAAGTGCTATTTATTTTAATTATTTATACGAATAAGAATATTTTACTAATAGCAATATTCATAAAAATTGCATTTTATTGAACTTTTAAGATTCAGGCGAGGGATACATAATTCAATCAAGAGCTTGTCGAAAAAGCACTTCAATACCTTAAGCAGTTTAACCTACTTCAATCAAACACCACAAACTAACACAAAAACGTTCTTTCTCAATCGGAAAGTGCTTCTAATGTTTTCAAAGCGCTTCAAATCGCACTACTTAAATAATCCTAAATCTCCAAATAACAGAAACCAAACAAACCATAATCGACCGAACAGAACAAGACCCAATCCAAAGATTCTAATAGAAAATGAAAGCACTAGATGATGCGAGAATCAAAGTAGTTAAAAGAGAACTTTGCGGAAATTTACACACCGCAGTACTGAACATCGGTGGCTTGGGCCAGAAACACAGTCAAGCAAAGCGAAAGTACGATCGCTAGCTTGTAGTTGATCGTCGCCTCCATGATCAATTCACAAAAATTACTCAAATTTCAGCAATTTAGAGTTCGGAGTTTCGGAGATTTTTGAGTTGAGTTGAGCTTTCCAAGAAATGAAGATAAGTGAAGACTCTGGGAGTCAGAATCTTATTTTGCGTAAATATGTAGGAACAGTAAGTAATCTACACCGTCAATTTAAATAATTATAGGAAAAAAACGGTGAATGATCCATTAAGCGATGAAATCGGGTACAGACGATTTATCCTCTATGATTGGTAGTTGTTAAGTTTGCCGCGGACCGTTTGGTGAACCTAATTTTGGTTTATTTGCGTTTTAGTCCAATTTCTTCTTCGAAAAGTTTTCTTTTGACGGAATTTTACTATTAATTTATTGTATTTTTTTTGTTATAAAAATCGAATTTTGGATTTTTCTCAATATTTTTGACCTTATTGCTTGAGATTAAGTAGTAAATAATAAAAAAAAATAGAATCATTTGATTTAGGATTGTGACGATAATTTAAGGTAGAATTTTGTTGATAGCATATGGAGAAATAATTTTGCGAAATTTATACAAAGAATTCAAGTATTGTTTATGTTGGACACGAAAAATATAGCCCGAAGAAAAGCATAGCCAGTAGAGATCTAGCCCAAATCATGAAATAAGCAAGCTGGACTAGAGACACACTAGGTAGTCATGGACCAAGATGATAAAATGTGTGACCCAAAATCCATTACAAACTGGTATGACTAAATTGAAGGAGAGATCACCACGTGCTTAGAGATCAAAATGACAGCACTTTAGATCCTTCTAAAATAAAGGGATAATGGCTAGACAATTATCAAGCTAATGTCAGTAACTCCTGTTCATAGAAGACATCCAGCATCATAAAATTAGACACGAAGTAATATTTAGATTAAATAGAAGAAAGTCATAACATTACATCTTTCCAAGCCTTGTTTTTTATGTCGAAAATCTTTTGATGTCTCAACAATAATTTTTTTTTACTAGAGTGGAAGATTTGACCTAAAAGAAGAAAAATAGAAAAGAATGAGAGAGAGCTTTTATTTTATTTTTTATAAAGATTTTTCTCCATAGTTGTCACCATGTATGGAGTTATAATGCATATGGACCGCATGCAAAGAAGGTGGTGGTGTCGCTTGGTACTTATGTACTCAACCAGAGAACACGGGCAGAGCAAACATTTTCTTAGAGGACATCTTACTGAAGGCATGCATGCACTTGGAAGACACTTGGAGGCACCTGGAGGACACCTGGAGGCCACCTCAACTTGGTAGAGCTTGGCGTATAATCATTAGTCTTGCAAAATTATTTAATTATTGGTTCGAAAATACCAATTAATCACTCTCTAACGTCGATGCCGCTGACCTTAGGTATTTGGGGCCACACAATGCGTCGAGTATTAAAATTATTGGGTGTATTGGCCCTTGACCAAGTGGAGAATTCATTGTAGAGTTACTTGGTCGATCAAAAATCGTGGTAGCAAATGAGAATTAGAACCTTCGTCAACTAGGTTACATTAAGAGTGGAGAATCTAAATTTTAGGAAGTTGCCACATAGAATAAAAGATAAATTAATTCTTATCTAAGTTAGGTTCATTGGTTGCTTCAATAATTTCAAGCAACACAAACCCCTAAAAGTGATTAGTGAACCGAACATCCCTATTTGACACAATAGTTTTAAGAAGACAACGTAACTTGATAATTTCATCAAAGTACAACCTAGCAACCTTAGAAGTATTAAAGTCTTACTACAAAGAATAAAGTGAGCCATTTTAAAAAAACGGTCTACAACAACAAAAATAGAATTATGCTTTGTAAGGGTACGTGACAATCCTAACACAAAATCCATGCTCACATCCTGCCAAGGACAACTAGGGACAGGAAGGGGAGTATAGATTCCAATGTTTTTTTCCTTTTGTTTGGCTAGCTGACATACTCTACAAGTATTAACAATATTAGCAACATCTCGCTTCAAGCTAGGCCAATAAAGTTGACATTCAACTACTTCTATGGTCTTATTATGCCCAGAAAGGCCTCCTACACGAACTTTCCAAATTATGAAGTCTCTCACTGACGTTCTAGGGGTACAAAGATTATTGGCCTTAAACAGATATCCATCCTTAAAACAGTACACATTAATAAGGTTAGGCTTACCGCTTTGCAAGTTTAGATAAGTTCCAAGGCAACACATTAACATTTTGCTTTGGACTTAATTCTTTGAAGAAGAATACAGACTCTAAGCAATACTCCATATGCATTAGCACCACCACTCTTGATTGCATCATTCCTTTTCTTGGAGGTTAATTTTTGCAACAACAAATCACATTTATAGGACCAAGTCATTAATTTTTGAAATTATATTACATTTATAGGAACAAAATATATTCTTGAAATTATATTACAATTATAGGAACAAAACATAATTTGTTTATTTGGAAAACCAAATTCCAAAACAAATTAATGTGGACCTTAATTCTATTCAATCTTCCTCTATGTTAATAATATTGTGTTTACCTAAATAAAACTAAAGGTTCACAAAAGTGAATAGGTAATCACGAATACAATATCTTGGCTCACTAATATTATAAACACCATCTACAAAAATAGATTTTAACAATGACAACAAAGAAAAGTTTAAGTCTCTATAAATGGATATATTAAAAGAGCTCTATAAAAAGGACAAGCTAAAAATTGGAATTGGTAGAGTTGTAGAGCTTGCTGCTAGGATTCACCACATAAAATTTGAACAAAAACAACAAAGTTTGATCTCTTGATTTTTAAGCACAAGTACTAAAACCCCATCCACACTATCTATTTCTCTATTTTCACTCACTGCCCTCTTCTATTCTTTCTTCTTCTCACCGCACTGTCTGTCGCTTTGCTCGAAAGTCGAACACCTCCCATTCACTTTTGTTTTTCTTGCCGCTAATCGTCTTTTAGATTTGGATATTATGGGCTTATGTGTTTGCTTGGGTCTGGGCCACATGTAGAATGGACCAACAAAATCTTAATCTCAAAATAATTGCTTAAATATAAAATAATTATCTTAAATAATATATAAATTTTTATTCTTTAAGTTAGAGCTAAGGAGTCACTTTTCAATTTTCAAACTCCTCGATTTGATTTCAAAAGTTAAAATCATAAAGTAAGACTGTGAGAGGTTGAAGAAAAAAAGACGAGAAAAGCTGGCACTTGGTTGGATCTGGGAAAATGACAAACCGTTGGAGGGGTTAAAGTTAGTAAAGTAGAATGGGATAATATAAAAAACTATTCTTATTTTTTAAAATCAAAGCTAAAAGAAAAAAAAAATTTAAATCGTAGCATCCCAGCCACATTCATTTCTTCCAGCCTCCACATTCACCAGCTTATTCTCCAGCCAAGCCCAGATGGTACTCAGAATTTGTGCGCAAAGCATAACACTTGCAAGCTTTCAAAGATTCTCAATTACTGGGAAAATATCACCTTTTCTYCCGGCCTCATTCCCAAGCTTATATGTCTCCAGTCAAGCCCAGATGTTACACAAAATTTTGCATAACCAACAAAGTCTCTTCACAAAAGTTTAACAAACAAACAATAAGCGTTATAAAACCAACTCAATGACCAAACAAAAGCAAAACTCACCTCGTCCTTGAGCCCCTTCTCGATTTGCGGAGATCCTAGTCGTTTGATTCCCCTTATCTCTGCTCCAAGACTCTTATTTCTCTTCATAGACAAACAGAACAACAACAAAATCAACACAATTAAACAACTAAACAAAATTCAAATTATCAAAAAAAAATAAAAWAATAATAATAACAAAAATAACTTCAAAAAGAACAGAGTCGATAATCGGTTTCTCAAAACAATGGGGGTAATTATAAGAAATATCCCAAATTAACGGGTGACTTAAAAACTATCCCACCAGATTAATTTGTTACAAGCCCCTATTCAAAGAAGACTGGAGAGACAAAAATACCCTTATATTGTAAAGCCCCCTCTTCTTCTTTCTCATGTCTTACTCTACTCGAACTCTCCATCTCACTCGCACTCCCGATTACTCTTTCTCTCTCACTCTGATCAATTTTTCGGTGACTCTCCCTCTCACTCCGATCACTTTTCCAATGAACTCCCCTTTTCTCACTCATGATTTACTTCTATTTTTTTAGTATTGATATTGTGTTTTAAAATTTTTTGAAATCTTGTGTTTTAAAATTGTTAGTTTGTAATGGATTGAAGTTGTTAGGATGAATGGTAGGTGGGTTTGCCGGAAAATGCTATTGGGTTGAAGATTGTTGCCACTGAATAGTCTATAATAAATTGGTCATAACTTTCTTAATAAAAATCTGATTGATATGTGGTTTAAAGCATTAGAAATTAGACAGACAAAGCTTTAATTTGATATATTATATGTTGAATTTGATAATTGTAACCCCTTCAAATTCTGATCGAAAGCTATGTTATACTTAGTTAGTAAGCTAGGAGTCAGATTCTATATTTTGGATCGTACGGTCCAGACCTTTGGACCGTATGGTCCAAAATCCAACTTCTGACAGCATGTTATTGCCATGTGCCATTGAATAATCTGTAGTAATAATTTTGACTAGAATTAAGGGGCTACAATTATCCAAAATTCAGTATATAATATATCAAATTAAAGCTTTATCTGTCTAGTTTCTAATACTTTAAACCAAGTATTAATCGGATTTTTATTAAGAAATTTATGGTCAATTTGCTATAAACTATTCTTTGGCAAGTAGCAATAACATGGTGTCAGAAGTTGGATTTTGGATTGTACGGTCCAAAGGTTTGGATCACACGGTTTGGACCGTACGGTCCAAAATACAGAATCTGACTCCTAGCTTACTAAATGAGCATAATGTAGATTTCAATTAGAATTGAAGGGGCTACAATTATCCAAATTCAGCGTATAATATATCAAATTGAAGCTTTATCTATCTAGTTTCTAATGCTTTAAACCACGTATCAATCGAATTTTTATTAAGAAAGTTATGGCCAATCTACTACAAACTATTCAATGGTAAGTGGTGGATTTTGGACCGCACAGTCAGGACTATATGATCCAGACCTTTGGACCGTACGGTCTAAAATACAGAATCTGACTCCCAGTCTATACATAGGATTTTCATAAAGGATTATCTGTTTTTGTTGGTAATGGAGAGGAGGGACATCGAAGTTTGGGGTAGAAGTGATAGTGGTAGGTTTTGTTAGGGTCTTGAAAGAACGATGGAGAATAATGATTTTTTAGTTTTAGTTTTAGTTTTAGTTTTTATTTTATTTGTAAGAATTGAAAATTAAAAAAAGCTCAATAAGGGTAAAATTATCTTTTAAATTTTTGTTAGGGTTTTAGACTAACGGAATCTGTTAGTTGATTAAAAAGTGACAACTTTAGAGATTTAGTTGATTAAAATGACAAATATATTTTTCTCCTAAAATTAAGATAAAACACAATGACAGTTTTTGATAATTTTCCAAAGTAAAATTAAAGAATATATATTATTAATTTTTTTATTTTAGAGGTGTTTTTGTAATAACTTGTTAATTTTTTTTTTTCAAAAGTCAGCCTTAGCTAGCCCTCTCATGGGTTGCTCCCTTGTATATTAAGTTTTCATTCAATTAACTTATTGAATATATGTTGCCCTATTTTTAATATTTATAAGGACGAGAGAAACAAAACCTAATTTCTCAAATTTTTTTTAGTGGGGTGTATTAAATAAATGACTATAGAGAAAATTATTTTAGACGCATATAAGTAAGTCCAACTTAGGAAAAACCTTTGAGAGAAAATGTTAATTTTTCTTTCTTTTTTAAAAATTTTATTTTTTAATTAGTAAAATCTTAACGTTTACATTATAGTATTGCCATTATACCTACTCTCTCTTTCTTTCTTTTTGAATTAATATATGTATATTAAAAGCTTTGAAACTCCTAAATCTCTTTGTAACGTTATGGAAGTAACGTTCAAAATTTATGACCATCCCATCCTTATGGTCAAAAGAAGGAATTAAAAGCTCATCTTGGATTTTGTCGGTTTGCTGGGACATGCGGCGAGGGAGTTGGTGATCAAGATTTAGAAAACAAGCTTTTTTATTCGTTTGACCGTCTGCTAGGCAAGGCAATGATTAAGATATGAAACACACTCGATCGCCGTATATGCATTTGCCCCCAAATGCCAGGCTACAACTCTCTTGCTGCTTTCTAGTTGCGCATACACGCTATGTTGCTTTTATTGGCTCCAAATAACGTCTTACTGAAAGTGTTATATTGTTCAGATTTTTTTTTTTTTTTTAATTTTTTGTATTTCATAGTTTTGAGTAGAGAGCTTGTTTAGATCAGACCCACTTCAGCATGTGGGGTCTCTGACTTTCTGTTGATGGCCAAAATTATGAGTAAAACCAGCTCTCCTACAGCTGTTAAAGGTCTGGAATCTGTTGGCCTTCACAAGTTGAATTATACGATGAATAAGGCTCATTTGAGGCTTTGAAAGAGGGGAGAGTTGGCATAACTTATGAACAAAGGTGTTAGAAGTGCACTTAATTAGTAATATGCATGCAAGAATTAACAAATTAAACTTACGAAAACTTGGAGCTTAAAGTCATATTAATAATATGTGACTGTTTGCACTAGTATTAAGGATTGAATCAAGAACAAGACTTCAATAGAACTTACTTACTACAAGTTTTAGACCATAGATATGTAGATTGATGACATGAAGGGCATATATAGCAACGTTGTCTTGTTTATTTTTTATTTATTTTTTCTCTGCCTTATATCAATGTTTGCTTTATGGCAGTGTATTACTGCTGTTTCACAATCATTGCATGATCAACCTAAAATTTACTTGAAATTAATCCATAGGTAGGTGTTGGTTGTCATTACTCTAGATGAGTCCAAGCACAAAACAGTTAATCTAATTAACATGTACACCTACGGGAAGTGAAAATCATTTAAAATTGGCATTTTAACCATGCCTGATGGCAAGAAGCAGCCGCTTCAGGTCTGTATAATTAGGTCATTTTTCTGTTCCTCAAGACTGAATTTGATCCTGTTGAACCAAATGAAAGCAATCTTCAAATGGATTCCTCCTTCTCCTTTCACCTGTTTGATGCTAACAACCATCAATAATTCAACTTCAAGGAACTTAATTAGGCCAGCTACTGCTGAGATGTGATCAGGTCTATACACTATCTCATATACGGCTGCACATTAAAGTTGGGACACATTCTGCATCAGAGCACTGTTAATTGTTTGCAGAGGACAGTGAATGTGTTGCTTTTTATGTACATGATCGATGCTTTCTTTAGGCAATTTCTGGGAACTCATCCATGGAAACTTCGCTATTGGCCTTTTAGTAATTCTGGTAGATAGTGACAGAATTCTACTTTTTGATCCTTAATTCTATTAATTCCTACACTATACAATCTGACATACATAATTTTCTCAAGCAAAATTGCATTCGAATCGATCATTGTAAGATTAAAATTGAATCCATAACTACATAACAAGAGAAAAGAATATATGTATGAAACTAACAAACTGTTTACAGCGTGCAGATGATGACGCAGAAAGACCATAAAATCTTGTTTGCCTTGGAAAGTTCATCTATCAATCTCGCCTGCTTGCTAATGGAACCACCTCAGCAAGAGGGGTCGACAGGGGCGTCGGGATAGGCGATGTTCTACAGACTGGACATGTTGGATGCAATCTCAACCACGGGTCAACGCACTTGAGGTGAAAGAGGTGATTGCAATCGGGCAACAGACGAAGCATATCAGTGCTCTTGTAATCCGCTAAACAAATAGAACAGCACATGGCTGTGGAGTCCTTTTTCTGAAGCTTAGCTTCAGAATAAAGCAACTTGGGATAGGTCTTAAGGGTGTCTTCATCAAGTCCTACATCAAGAACGATAGTTTGATCAGCTTCAAGGTCATGATCACCCTGCCCATCATGACCAGCATTATTGTTCCTCCGTCGGTTTGATGGGTGCGTTGGCTGCTGCTGCTGCGCCCTGGTGCAAAAGTAGGAAGCTAAAGTGATTGTTGTGATGAGCAGAAGAACCCCAACAGACACACCTATGCCATACCCAAACCCTCCGATGTGGCTTGAACCAAATAACCCACTAGCATCACTTGAGTTGTTCATCTCTTGAAAATTTGAGAGAAGAGCCTAGAATTGTGCAAACAGAAGATGATGTGAACAATATTGGTTCGGTCAGCAATTGCCATGGCAGAAAGAAGTTATTTGGGGATGTAAAGGTTTTAAAAGTCAACTACAACATGAAATATAGAAAGAGAAACAGATAAGAGATAGAGAGAGTACTGGTGAAGTCTTTAATTAAGTACTCGCGAAGATGCATTTGGGTTCAAGTAAAGATAATTATAAGCCAATTTTTAAGGCAATACATGTGCATACATCATTCTTTTGCTTGTTAGATTTATTAATTAATAAACCTTAATTTTGTTTATAATAAGGTCAACGATATATCATCCTTTCAACATAAGCTTGATAAATATGATATAGAGTGACGTCTTTAATTTCATATTAACTAAACATTGATCTATATCTTATTATGTATTTTATATTCTCATTTTCTCTCCCAGCGTGCACAGCATGTACCAGGCAATAAGTTGCCTATTATTTAGGAAATTGGCTTGGTCATGGTTGTTGATAACATTCATTATTGGTCATGTTGTTTATTTTCTCCAACAAATTCTATCAAGCAAAGCCCTGAAATTTGGCCCAATGATAGACTCGATGATCTAGACAAGATGAGAATACATATTAAATCTAATTGGTCTTATAATCTCCTTATTCATTGTTAGAACACCGGTGTGAAAAATATATTTCATCAATTTCTCTCTCGATGAACAAAGAAAAAGGTTAAAAAGTATTTGGCTACAGCCACTAGAGGGTGCAGCCACGATGAGCAGTTAATGGAATAAGAAAGGTTGGCGATGGACCGTTTGTACTACCCACCTACCATATACATAAACTATGTATATATGTGAAATTTCAACTAATAATTATAAGGGGCAAAGCCATGTAGTACACCACTGTCGATCTAGGAGTATATTTTGCTTATATTTTTTTAATTTATTTCCCCATTTATATGCATGTCATTATTTGTTTATTATGATTAAACTGATACTGGTAGTTAACAGGTTATAACCAATATCCCAGTTGTGTCATTTTCTGGATCTGGTTGGCCTTGGACTTACGACTCTTGGAGTGGTTGGTCCTTCCCCACAACACAAGCATCTCTCATTTCTTTCGCATATATTGAGTTTCAAAACACACCTTATAGTTCGAATTAATTACTATTCATATATAATCAAGATTTGTATTTTTATTGTATGGCTTTTGAATTCTTGTTGATGATAATTTTTCTTATTTGCTTAGTTATAAACTTAAGTTAATGAGAAAATCTCGATACCGACTAAGACATAACACTTATAATATCAGTGATGTTATGAATATAAAAATCGTATTCCAACTTTGTATCCTAATTATGATGTAACATTATATGAGTAGTAAAGTGAATTTATCGATATTTATTATTTTGACTTTCATGTGTTCACTTTACCACTCAAATGATGTCAAATCAGTTATGATACAGAATTTATACCTATAACATTACTCCTTATAATATAAACGAATGATAGTCTTCACCTCTACCTTGCCTCTCCATTCATCAAAAAATTATTGAGGATGACAATTACAAATAAATTTATAAGAATGAGTATAAAGGCGTTGAGTCTTAATCTCTCTCACTTCCATTTACACTCTAATGTAAAATAATTATGTGAATATGTTTAAAAAACATGCATTTACTTTCATTAATTGGGATAAGAACAATACCATCTCTAAGATTTACCTTAAATAACTTCATCTCTAAGTTAATTTCGGGATATATACAACTTCATTCCTCGAGGTTTTAGAAAATATACAACCTAGTTACTTTGTACATGTGACAAATTAAATCTCCATCCTAAGGAAAGATATAAATCTACTTCATCCCTTATACTACGCACCTATATCTTATTTTAGAGGGATATTGTAATTTATCACATGTTAGAATTACCGGTTGAGAAACATTATTGTACATTTTCTGAAATCTCAAGGATAAAATTTTTTAGTTTAAAAAATTTAAGACAAACCTTAGGATGACATTGTTATTTTCCTTTTATAATTTTAATTGAAGGTAAAATGATACTAGAACAATACAATGACATTCATATAGTTATAGATCAACCAACACCCTACTTTTATTCCTTACGATTTGTTGTGGGTAAATTTTAATTGTAATTGACCATTTCTCATTATCGATCAGAATTGGCCGTGATAACAACACAACAGGGGCGTAGTTGACATTTTGAAAACCATGGAAGAATATGTAATGATATCGAACATTATGGTAAAATCATAAGAAATAGTCCAAATTACAGGGGTCATTTTAAAATAACCATTCCTCACTTTTTACAAATTACTTAACCACTGACATATAATATGACTAAATTACCCCTCCTTGTACATAAACTTTCAACCTTCAATCTGTTTCAACCTTTCTTTTCCTCATTGGATGCTAAGAAAAAAGTCGAGCTGGTTCTACATTAAGCTTTGGAGCAAATCCAAAAACGATCTCAAAGAAAAAGAAAAAACAAGAGAATAGACTTCAAAAATTAAAAAGAGAGTAGACCCAAAATCCTTCATTGTTGCCTTCTCCCTTCACTTCTTCTAAGCATCATTAATAGATCTCAATCAACTCACCATAACCATGAATTCTTCTCTTAAAACTCTTCTTGCAATTGTCGCAAGTTTCTTTTTTGTTTCCCTTATCTTCGTCTTCATCATTCTTCTATGCAAAAGGAACCAAAATTGTAGAAAAAGAGAAGTTTCATACAACTGTTGTGGTGTCGAAAAATAGCTTTCCTAGATTAGTTGGTTCCTTTTGCATATAAGAATGATGAAGGCAAAGATAAGGGAAACAAAAAAAGAAGCTTATGTGACGGCTGCAAGAAGAGCTTGAATAGAAGAATCCATGACTATGGTGAATAGATTTAGGTCCATCAATGATGCTTAGAAGAAGTGAAGGGAAAAAGAAACAAAGAAGGATTTTGGGTTTGCTCTCTTTTTAAGTTTTAAAGTCTATTCTCTGTTTTTTTTTTCTTTTCTCTTTCTTTCCTTTGAGATCCTTTTTGGATATGCTCCAAAGCTTAACTTTAACTTAAAACAGTTGGAAGACAAGTTGGTTGGAATAAATATGTGGCAGCTTAGTTAGCTCAAGTTTGTTAAAAGACAGAGCTGGCAATATTAGTTGGAAGTTAATTAGAGTTAGTTAGATTAGTAAATTAGTTATAACAGAAAGAAAAGCTTGTACATATATATATGTTGTACAGACTCACGATAGATTTAATAAAAACATAATCTTTTCTTCCTCTCTTC
Organism: Bursera cuneata; assembly: GCA_026212285.1. Lineage (NCBI taxonomy): Eukaryota > Viridiplantae > Streptophyta > Magnoliopsida > Sapindales > Burseraceae > Bursera > Bursera cuneata. The sequence continues at coordinate 15,509 of JANLJB010002912.1, forward strand.
TGTTAGTCTTCTCATTTTCTCTCAAATCTCAACATGGTATCAGAGCTTCGATAAAGGGCCAAAATACTTGCTTCTTCGAATCTTCAATTCATATCAGTTCAATCTGATTGCTCTTCAATCAATCATGAATTAGCCTCGATTCAATTGATCACATTTTTGGAAATTGATGTTTCTTTCGATTCACTAACCTAATCGAATTTCAACTCTTGATTCTTGATCATTACGATCGACATGGCAACTAGAGAAAATAGTTCAACTGGAGGTCAGAATACGCATTCATCAGACGGACAGAATACTCAAAATGTGGACTCAATTGGCTTCAATCATCCTCTGTTTCTGCATCCATCTGATACACCAGGTTCAATTCTTGTATCTTTTCCGTTAATTGGTGTGGATAATTACTCTCTTTGGAGTAGATSAATGAGAATAGCCTTATTAGCAAAAAACAAAATAGGATTTATAGATGGATCATACAGTAAAAATTCAGTTCCAGCAAGCATGCATCAGCGGTGGGATAGGTGTAATGCCATTGTCTTGTCTTGGATTATGAATTCTGTAACAAAAGAGCTGTTAAGTGGTATTATGTATGCATCTAATACATATTTGGTCTGGAAGGATTTACAAGAACGTTTTGATAAAATCAATGGTTCAAGAATTTTTCAATTGCACAGAGACATTGCTACTCTTACGCAAGGAAGTTTATCAATATCAGCATATTTCACTCGGTTGAAATTGCTATGGGATGAGTACTCCTCTATTATTCAATTGCCTTCATGTGACTGTACCATGTCCAAATTATATGTCGACCACATGCAAAATCAGAAACTACTTTAGTTTCTTATGGGATTGAATAAGACATACATTCAAGCCCGAGGACAAATTCTGATGATGACACCTTTACCATCAATTAATCAAGCCTACTCTATGTTGATCACTGAAGAAAGTCAGAGGAACATCACCACACATCCACCAACTGATACACCCTTAGAGTCTATTGTATTGTTCTCTTCTCATCAACCAACCAAATAAAAAAAAATGGAATTTGGTGTGTGAGCATTGTAATCTCAAAGGCCACAAAAAGGAGAATTGTTATCGGTTGATTGGATATCCTTCTGATTTTAAGTTCAATAGGAATAAAGATTTCCAGCAACCATCATCCGTTGCTTATAATGTGACTTCTAATGATCAAACAGAGACTCATACTAATGCAATCTCATCAGCACCAGATTCATCTAAGTCAAAGTCATCAGCCCCTATCTTTACAAAGGAGCAATATGCTGAGATCTTGAAGCTACTGCACAGGGACACATCTCCTTCTCCTCTGACTGATATTAATGCTAACATGGCAAGTATACAATGCTACCTTTCTTCTCTTAGCAATAAGCAGTCTTGGATCTTGGACACTGGTGCTAGCCACCACATGTCCCACTGTGTTGAGCAGTTAGTTGACTTGGTTTCTCCTGTCATATCTCCATCAGTAAGACTCCCAAATGGCCATGTATCAGAAGTCTCTCATATAGGCTCGTGCTTCATCAGTCCTACTCAAAAAATCACTAATGTTCTTTATGTCCCTGACTTCAAGTTTAACTTGATCTCTATTGCCAAGCTCACAAAGGACTTATCTTGTTATGTGTCTTTTTTTCCTGATTTTTGTGTAATTCAAGACCTCTCAAATGGGCAAGTGAAGGGGATTGGTAGGCAAACTGAGGGCCTTTACTTTCTGCTACCACAATCATCATCAGACTCAGTTCCTTCAAGTTCATCTTCACCTGCTGCTATTTCTCATGCTGTTGTTCCAAGTTTTTCAGTTTCAAATAATATCAAGCAATGNTATGCTTAGTTCTTCTGAGTTGTGGCACAAAAGATTACGGCATGTCCCTATTTCTAAACTCACATATTATCTTACAATCAAACATACTCTTGATAAGAATGCTCATGTTTATGATTGTCATATCTGTCCTCTTGCCAAGCAAACTCGAATGCCATTCACAGTAAGCCATAGCAGAGCTTCTGCACCTTTTATTTTAGTTCATATGGATGTATGGGGACCATACTCACAGCCTACACATGATGGTCACAAATTCTTCTTAACTCTAGTTGATGACTTTACTAGAATCACTTGGATTTTCCTAATGCGACATAAGCATGAAACAATCCTACATCTCAGGAAATTTATAACTCTTGTCCATACTCAATTTTCTGCATCTATCAAGATTGTTAGATCGGACAATGGAAGTGAGTTCTTTAATTCACAATCTGCTGATATGTTCACTTCCTTGGGCATTGTTCACCAGAGTTCTTGTGTCGCCACACCTCAACAGAATGGTGTAGTAGAGAGGAAGCATAAACACTTACTTGAAGTTGCCAGAGCTTTAAAAATACAAGCTCTT
>JANLJB010002913.1:2142-17288 GCA_026212285.1 Bursera cuneata
AGCTGGAGGGGTTGGTTGTATGTTGCTCGACTAGCCGTCTCAGTTGATTTTAGTAGTTGAATGGTACGGTTTTGGTGTGCGTAAGCTCCTCGCTCATACTTCATATTTTCGTCATTGTTCGGACTGAAACCGGAAAAGTTGAAGGATAATGAACTTGTGAAAGGATTGTCAGAGACAAAGATAGGGTGATGATCAAGAAATTAAGAAGAAGACGCCAGTTAGTGTTGGAGCTGATAGNCCATTTCTTGAGAGGGACGATGGCTTCCCAAAAATTCGGATGGTCATCTAAATATCAAATTTGTCAACGATAATATTATGATAAGACTTATTTACATGATAATTAAGCCATTTTTGCATATTTTATTATTTTAAGTATGTATGTTAATTCAATTCTAAGACTATATCCTCCCTGCAGGAATTATATCTTTGACTTCCTGAATCTTTCCATTTGCTTTCGCAGTATATGTCTACTTTTTGAATTGCGCTTTAAATTGCCACCAGCTATAACAAATTTATTCATTAATAAATNGACAATTCTTCATGGAAACGATTTGCATGGAGCGTAGCTAGAGAAATATAATATTAATAAATTGATTTATTTAATTTTTTAAGTGAGAGATCAAATTAAAACTAATTACAAGTAGTACTCATCAGCACGTCAGAGATCAAATTAAAAGTAATTACAAGTAGTAAACATCAGCAGGTAAATTTTTAGAATCGTACTAGGGATCATGAAATCGAGTTTCACTTATATCGCAACTAATAGAGGTATGGATTAAATTTGTAAGCAGAAAAAAATAATATAAAGTAAACGCGTATCCGAGGAATAAATCAGTCCATTGTGAAAAATTAAAGGCGAGGTAGGAGACTTTAGAAGCTGGAGTAGTTATTAATATCTTGCGTGTGCTTTGGAAGAACTTGAATTTTTTAGTACTATCAATTTGCTATATTCACACATTGGAAAAAATAGAGCAGAAATTCGCATATTTCCAGTCGATGTCAATATTCTGTGCTTTACAAATTAGGAGATTTCTAATACATAGCCACAACAAATCATTACTAAGAAATTTTCAACTACGAATTAGTTTATGACAGTTCAAAGTCTGAATAAATGCATCGGAAACGCCCACATAATAAGGTTATTAAGAAAGTAGGTTTGAAATTTTCGTGATTTAAGACTTTTAAAAGTCTTCTCAAAATTGACAAAGATTTTGCAAACACGTTATATAAAAATTCAATTAATTATCATGATTTTGAAAATTTAAAAGAATTTCATGATTTTGATTAATTATCATGTGCTTGGACAAACAATTCAAAAAATAAATTTGAATTGACTTTTATGCCCTCAATTGTCCCCCTTTTCCTCCTCTGCATCTTTCCTTTCCTCTATCTCTTCCCACATGTCCTTCTGCACCTCCCTTACCTTCTTTGTACATGCCACTTCTTCTTTTGGCTATCCATTCTTGACATTTTAAATAAGCGCTCCCTCTCTTCCTTCTTCCTTCAAAAACAAAAGCTCAAAACCATACTTTACATTCAAAACTCAAGTTCATTCTCTAATCGACTCACAACACCACCACCCTCGTCTCAAAATGAGACTCTGTTCCAGTTTATGGATAATTTGATAACATTGGTAAACAAGATCCAAAGGGCATGTATGGCCCTCGGTAATCACTACAAAGGGAGATTTGGTGGTGGCCGACGGTGAGGAAGAGTGAGAGGGATGATTTTGGGTTTGAAAATGTGAGTAATTAATTCTTTGTTTCAATTAATTTTGGGTTATAGGGAAAGGTTAATTCTGTGATTGATTTATTTATGGGTTTAAGAGTTTTTTTTTTTTTTTTTTTTTTTGAAANAGTTTTTTTTTTTTTTTTTTTTTTGCACAGTAAATGAAAATGAAGAACCAAATATGATAATGGAGTTGAGCTGAGCTAAGTTAGTACATCATGTTTTGTCTCGAATTTTAGCTTCTCCGCATCATCTATGATCTCCCTTACTCTACCATCTATTTCAAATCCAAAATCTTTGGATGATATCAAAAGCCAGCAAACTAGATCAAAAATCCAAAAACCGTATATTCTTAGGGTATGCTGACGAAGTAAAGGGGTATCATCTATGAGATCCCACTGCCCATAAGGTCATCACTAGCATGGTAGAAGACAAACTACAAAGTAATGAAGATTATAGCATAACATTGAATGATATTAGGACTACAATTATAGAGGAAGAAAAGTCATTAAAACAAAAAGAGTCAGATTCTTCTAAAGGAGTTCTAGAGCATTATGAACAAGACCATCCGAGTTAACAATACCTTAAGTTTGTTGATCAAATCGACGGAGGAGGACACCCTTTTGGTACTTAAAGTATGTCATGACGAGTGATATTATATATTGTTCCTAACAGGAGATGGAGAGCCGTCAATTTTTGAAGAAGCGACAAATAGTTTAGAAGCATCTTTATAAATCAACAACGAAAGAATAAGTTGAAGCTTTCCATAAGAATAAGACATGAGAACTTTTGCCACTACCATTAGGAATGAAGACCATTGGAAATAAGTGGATCTACAAGATCAAATAAGATGGCAATGACCAAGTGGAGTGATATCATGCTAGACTAGTGGTTAAAGGTTACGGTCGAAAGAAGGCTTTGATTTTAATGAGATATTTTCTCTTGTTGTTTGAGTTACAATGATCAAAATAGTCCTAGCTATGTTTGCTAAATTTGACTTACATGTAGATCGACTAGATGTGAAAACCACATTTCTTCATGGAGTACTTGAAGAAGAAATTTATATGCTTCAACCAGAAGGTTTTGAAAAAAAGGGTAAAAGGAACTTGGTTTGCAAGTTAACCAAATCTTTTTAAGGCTTAAAATAGGTGCTAAGATGTTGGTATAGAAGATTTGATTCCTTCATAATTAATCTTCCATACAATAGACTTGGTTCAAATCATTGTTCCTACTATAAGAGATTTGAAGGTGATAATGATTTTATTATCTTGTTGTACATGGATGACATATTGATGTCAAGTCCCAACAAAGATCAAGTTCAAGAATTAAAAACACAGTTGGCTAAAGATTTTGACATGAAAGATCTAAGACCAAAAAACAAGAATTTAGGGATGCAAATTTATCAAGATAGAAAAAACATGAAAATTTGGCTCTCTCATAAGAATTACTTTAAGAAATCTTGCATCATTTAATGTGAAAGATTGTAAACCAATTTATACTCACTTCTTGTAAATTATAAATTATACTCAAGTATAAGTCCTAGCATCGAAAAAGAGAGGATGAAGATGTCTCGAGTACCATCTACATTAGTAGTAAAAAGCTTAATGTCTACTATGATTTTTACAACACTGGATATTACACAAGTAGTGGGAATAGTTAGTCGTTTCATGAAAAATTTAGGAAAAAGCATTGGAGTACTGTTAAAAGGATTCTTAGATACATCAAAAGGACATCAGATGTTGCATTATGTTATAGAGGATCAGAATTCACTGTTAGTGGCAATGTTGATTCACATTTTACAGGTAACCTTGACAAAGAAAATCTATTACGGACTATATGTTTACACTTATAGGAGGAGCTATGAGTTGGATTTCAAAATCACAAACTATTGTGGCGTTATCTATAACAAAGGCAAAATATATGGCAGCTACAACAAAGCTAATTAGATCATAAGGTTATTGGATGAGCTTGGGCATAAACAATAAAAGATTATTAGATGAGCTTAGGAACAAATAATAGAACATTTGAAAGAATCCAGCCTTTTATTCCAAGATAAAGCATATAATATTTCAATATCATGTTGTTCAAGAAGCAGTGGAAGAAAGAGCTATGAACATGCAAAAGATTCACACGCAAAAGATTCACACGAAAAGTAACCTAACAGATGCGTTGACCAAGCCAATTAATGCTAAGAAGTACATTTGGTGTAGATCCTCTTGTAGCTTGATAAAAATATAAGCAGCATGACTATAAGCGAAAGGTAGAATACAAAGAAGGCTATGAAAGATAACTTCAAGTAGGAGAATTTTCAAAGTAAAGTTACTTTTTAGGCAAATAAAATGAATCTCAGTTATATTAGGAAAGTCTTATTCCAAATAGAAAAAGGCTTTAAATATTTAATCAAAGGAGTCATATTTCAACAAGGAAATTAATTCCAACTATAAGAGGCTCATGACAGCTATATATTTTGTTAATCCCATATTGCTTATAAAGCAATGGGAGAGAGCTCAGGAGCACTATATAATAGAGTCCAGTTCTATGGTTGTAGATCATTCTAGAAACATGCAAGCTTAATCATTGTTCTCTTCTAGTCATTAGAGATAGTTTATACTTAATTAAATGGAAAGGATTTTAGATTCCTATTGACTAAAGAGACGTTGTAAGAAGGTTCTTTTTGTAAGATCCTGAAGGACTTTCAAACAATTCAAAAGGTAAATCACCTTCCCGGAGAGGATATATAATATTTAATAAAAACTTAATCGATTGAATAGAATCACTACCTTTATGTTTCTAAGCTCTTTGAACCACGAGCTTTCCCAGTGTATTTTTGTCAATCATATTGAGCAGGGACGAATAGACACTTGTACTTAATAAAACTTTTATGCAGGGATGTTCAAAGGATAAGAGAAAGAGAGGTGGCGGCTCACATGGTTACACAAGAGTGGCATATTTAGTATTCTCTAAGGAAAGGGCGACACTCAAGAGTTTCCCTTAGACAAGTACAACACAATACAGTACTTGAAGAGGGAGGGGCAACACTAGGGTTTTCTATAAGAAACTTCTTCGTTTTCTCTTTTTTGATTGTATAATGATATTGCATTAAACCACTTAACCTTGAATAATTAGGGTTTTATCATAGATATATTGTAAGGCTAGTATGGGAATTTCATATCAATTCAATCTGATTAAATTGATATAATCAAATCCTTTCCATGTTTTGTTTTATCATTTCACAATTTGATTTTACCAAATTGCAGAATATAGCGTCTAAAAGCTTAAGTGGCAACTAGGGAGGTATTTAGGTCTTGGCTTTATAATCAAATCATAAAGCTAACCCTAATAAGCCCTTGGGCCACCCTTTACATGGGTCCAACCCAAATACTTAAGCCTAAACACATATTCACCCAAGATCAAGACCTGTATGAGTCCAAGCCATACTCAAGTTTAATCTTATCATTCAGCTATTGATCAGGCTTTTATGAGTGCAACCCATATCCAAGCTCAATCATAATCCAACCCATACTACCGAGGGCATCACTCTTTGTTTCTAACTTAACGCTAAAACTATATCAAATAAGTTTAATTAAATAAGGACATTTCTTCGTAGTCCACAAAGAAGCCCAAACAAATCAAACAACTATCTAGGCGGCAGACCTATTTAATTACAAGTTTTAACAGATCCAACCTAATACCTTTTTATCTTATAAATATAGTCAGTTTTGTCTATTAACTTTGTCTCATTCCACTGTAGACCCAAATTTGCACTCTTGAATTAAATATTTTTTTTATCATAAAACTTAGTAATTTAATCTGATTAAATTATTTCTCTAAGTTCATCCATCAAGCAACATAATTACATATATACCCTTATAGAACAATGATAATTGAAGCTATATTAAAATTATCATTTTATCCCCTCAATTACATTTTTGTTCTTAAGATCAGTTTTAAATCTATTAAATGAATTAATTTAATGAACTTTTTTTATTAAGTTCATTAAATACTCAGCTAATATCCATCATTCAATATAGTATAAAACCCTCACGATAATGTCTTTTAAACCTTATGTAGTTATGAATTCCATATCTATGAAATAATATTTCTTGTCTTACAGATCTTACAATCCCAACTAGCCAAGGTATTGACCTTTATACTGATGGTCTCAGTTTCTATTTTAATCAAATATTTGGTATATAAATCAAAGGTACACTACCCACTTAATATTAAGATAGATATGTCTAAGTTGTTATAGTGTGCAATTTATATTTCAGTCACGGTATTTATACTGAATCATAAATTTAATATAACTCTTGCTCAATGTATTCATAATACAAAAAATGTCTTTATTTTAAAGTCTTCATTTGAATGATTTGAGACTCATCATCCTAATAGAGGCAAATGATACAACAATCTTGTCTAAACAGAGAGCCTAATGGAAATATGTCTTACTTTTATAACAAGTCTCTAACACTTTGTGGTCTAATAAAATTCTTTCTTTGCTCCATAAAGGACTACCTCATCAAAAGAGTGTTTTTCCACACAAGTCTTTGTACACATTAGTTCATTATTTATCATTTTATTTTCTTTTCAAGTTTACATCGCGGGCAAAATTTATAGTAGTGGACAGATTGAAATGGTTTGTGGTGAAGAGGTAAATTGACTTTATTTTTGGCTTGGATATGTGTTTTCTCCAATTTAACTAGTCATCACTTTTGCTCTCTAGCATCACTTCAAATATGAAGTGATTTCATTGCATTCGTAGATGATCCAAATTCATGGTACGTATCACAAATACACGAACAAACAAAACCCAAATATTAAAGGATTTTGGCAAACAATCAACTTCATGAACCTTGTGTTTTCGTCGAACACCTAGTGTGCGGTGTCAAGTAAAGCGCACAACCCAAATATCAACGCATTATGATAAAAAATCAACTTCATTGACCTTATTGTTTCATTGAATACCTAGCATGTAGTATCAAGTAAATGATATTTATGGTAGAAACTATATAAAAACTGATGAAAAAGTGTTTCAGTTCAAAGAAGAAAAGAAAATAAGAAAAACATAACTCAAAAGGGGTCATCGAGAAGCAAGAGAAAAAGAAAAAATATATATATATATATATAAGAAAAGTTACCAATACACCCTTTAATACATCCATCTTAACAGCATAGACAAACATGTGTAATTAAGCCTTACCTCAAGGTTATCTGTGAAATTTTTATTATAAGATAATTATACATATACAAAATTTATATAAAAAGTAATATGTCATCAAATGAGTGGTGGATGAATATAAAAAGTCGAAATGATAAATATTAATGAGTAATGTGATAAAAAATAATGATGTCACATCACTTTGTATGTGTAGTATTTCTCCAAATAATATTCTAGAAGCAATGTTAAATTATTAAAAAATTGGAATTCACTTGTCAATTCACTATTGAATAGATGTATCACTTCATCATTTTTATGTAGTATAACGGCATTGATTCTCTCCAATTTATTTGAATCTTATTATTTTTTTTGTCTGAATATGTTGACCTAACTTGCATATTCATATTGTTTGCAACTTCTTGGTTGGTGCAATGACAAAAAGGAGCTCCTGCTAATTGTTCAAGGAAAATAGCTTGTTAATGTGGGTGGTGAGATATAAATTTGCTCAAGGCTTGCCTTTAGGATTACTATACCTGCACGAAGAATGGGAAAAATATGTACTACATGGGCTGTCAAATTAAGCAACATTATATTGGCCTCAAATTTCAATGTTAGCTTCAAAAGGAGAAAATGAATTTTGTGTTTGACAAGGTAAAAATCCAACTCAATATGTTTTTCTATTTGTAAGTAACATAATATTTCCTTGGCCTTAGAACTCATGAATCACACCAATTGGGCTACTAAGAATAACATTATTTTTATTAACTTCAAAATAACCTATTCTCTATTTCTTTTTATATGAATAATTTATATTACCTATTCTCTATTTCTTTTCTTTTCTTTTCTTTTTTTTTAACCAGCACAACTGATACGAAACCTTGGACTTAAAAAAATTTCAAAATCGTCAAACAAGTGAAATCCACGGTTTTGAAAAAAGAGTTTATCAAGTATACTATGCTTTGATTTTTCATATCCTTAGCAAAGAAATTTAGTTCATAACAAAACTAAAAACACAAAAATCTAAAGAGTTCATGAGAAAGATGAAAGCAAACTAATGAGAGAGAAATGACTGCAGATTTGGAGAAGAGATCTCTCTCCTTCTCCTTCTTCTTTGATGAATCTCTGGCTTTTAGGCTTAGGGAAGAGTCCCTAGCCATTCTTTCCTCTAGCCGTCACCTCCCAAGTTGCAAGAAAAAAGCCTCTATTTATAATAAACTGTGCTGCCCTAATTTAAAAAAGAAAAACTACACAAAATCACGTTTTTGCGCCTCGGCTTGGAATGATTTCGTGCTGCAGCGTGAACTCTCTGTCTGACAGAATAAGTTTGGAATTTGGAAAAGTAGTAAACACTAAAGTTGTAGATAATTCTCTTAGATTTCCAACGCCACTTGAATCACCTCGTTTTGATATTGGACAAGAAAGTTATTCCCAAAATACTGAAGGAAGGTCAAAAACCCAAACTGACATATTGTTGCTCCATTTTGGACAAGAAATCGACCTTTCTGGACTTCATGCTCTTCATAAGAGTTGTAGCTTAGGATGCGTAGATGAGTTTAGTTTTTTGAATCACCTTATTTGGACTCTGGAAGCTCTAGATATGCCTATTTGAATCTCCAGTGGTCAAGTTTGATGAGCCTTCCAGCTTGCCTTAATTTTGCAGTAATGTTTTGATGCCCACACGAACTCCGATTTTGATAAACCAGACCTTCTCGAAATGCTCTAAATGCCCTCTAAAACTTAACTGAAGACTACTTTAATTTCTAGGCACTCTTTCTATATCAAAAACCTGTAACAATCACAAAATGTCTGACATTAAAATATTGCTAACAATATCAAATTAAAGCATATTTTTTAAACTTCCCTAAAAGTGCCTTTGACATAAAATAAAATCAAATGTATCTTAAATGATGTAAAACATACCTTAAAAAACTAAATATAAGGAGAATAAAAATATATAATTTTATCCCTATCAATAACCTATTCTCTATTTCTTTTTATATTAAGATTTATATTACCTATTCTCTATTTCTTTTTTTTTTTTTCTTTTTTTAACCAGCAAAACTGATACGAAACCTTGGACTTAAAAAATTTCAAAATCGTTGAACAAGTGAAATCCACGGTTTTGAAAAAAGAGTTTATCAAGTATAGTATGTTTTGATTTTTCTTGTGCCCTGCATGGTTCCAGAGAAAGTTGATGAACTTTACTTTACTAATGTTTTCCCTCTCTGTTTGGTTGCTCAAAAGCTCCAGGAAAATAGGACAATTTCTTACTAAATTCACCGTTCTGAAAAGTGAGTACATCAAGAGCGGTATGCGTCGACTTTTCTTGTGCTTTGTTTGGTTTCAAAGAAAGCTGGTGACCTTTATTACACTAATGTTTTCCATCTCTCTGTTTGGTTGCTCAGAAACTCTACGAAACTGTAAAATTTTAACTATTTTCTTGTAGTGTACATTGTTATGAGATTTTAGTGATTTTATTGTGTTGATCTACTAGGCCAATGACTGAAAATGACGAAATCAACCTAATGTATGGTTAATGATTAAACAATTGAAATCACTCTTAATTGATTTTAATTGTAACTTCCTTCAAACTAAAATCTCAAGATTGCTAATTAAGGCTCATTTAGATTTCAATAAGAAAAAAAAAATTCCCTTTAGAGTAAGATTTTTTAAGAAAAAAATTGGATATATTGGAATTATATGAATGTAAATGATTTTTTTTTTTTTGAAGTTTTTAATTCAAATGTCAGAGAACCAAAATTTGTATTATCTTTTTTATCTGAATTAATGAAAGAAACTTGTTGGTGTTTGTATTACCTTTTATTTTCTTCGTTCAACTTAATTTGAAATCCAAGTTTTGGTATTTGTATGCAAATCAACATATCATTGGTAAAAATGTACTTTGTTATTCTTAAAATCAATGAAATCATTTCATTAATTTCAGAATCAATAGATTTATGTCACCGTGTGTCTTTTTCCGTTGCATATCATCCAATGCGATCAATTGGAATGTTCCTTCCAAATAGTGTGCAAGGGCTGGAAGCAAATTCTAGCTTCTCATAGTTAATTAACTATTGAGAAGAAAATTAATGGATGTAACTTAAAAATATGATTTTAATCGATTACAATTATCATTTTCTTTTTGTAATTAGAGTATTGAATTCAAAAGTACAACTATGACCTTGAAGTAGAGTCGACAATAGTTTATAGATTAAACTCGCTATACTTATAAAATAAAAATATACCGTGTCTGGTCAGTTGGAGCTTGTTATTAAATATTTTAATAAGTTCACTCAAATTATTTTTTATTCGCTTAAAATATTTATTATGTACAAAGAGAGAATTAGAATTATTATGTTCTATTTGAATTTATATTAAAATCTAATATTTTTGTGTTTGGTGTTTAACTAAAATTAAGCATATGGGGTTGATGAATTTGATTCATGTAAGTTTTTTTAATTGAAAAATAATAAATTTATATTTTCCCTTTTAATAAATTTGATTTATTTTTTAAAATGCATATTTATTTTTTCCTGCTAGGTTATAATTAAAAATCATATGGCTTGGGTTTTATTTAAATTGGTTTGGGCTTATTAAAATAACACTTAGGTTAGACTTGTTTTAAAAACAAGAGGCCCAAGGGCTTATGTCCTTAAGTGATTAAAAACTTATTCTGATTTTATCTTGTCATTAAGGGTATAAGAGTAAAAGCATGTTATTAGGGTTAGATGTGATAACACTAGGAGTGTATAGACTCACTTAGAACATGTTATTACTAGAATTCACTCACCCTTGCCACCCCCTTGCTCTCAAATGCTCTGCAAATCATTCCTTCCTGTTTTTTCATAAACTCTTTCAGTTAAAATACATATAGAGTAGTGCCATATTTTTGCCTGCCCTTTAGATAATATGCTTTTTTCCCAAAAAAAAAAAAAGAAGAAGAAGAAATTGAATATGTTGAAATATGTCAATGTAAATTTTTATTTTCAACTTTTTAATTTAAATGTAAGAAAACTAAAATTTGTATTACATTTTCTATATGAATTAATGAAAGAGACTTGTTGGTATTTTCTTTTCTTCGTTCAACTTAATTTTAATTTTAATTTTTTGTCTTTGTATGCAAATCAACATATCATTGGTAAAAATATATTTTGCTATTCTGAAAATCGATGAAATCCTTTCATTAATTTCGGAATTAATAGATTTATGTCACCAAGTTTCGTTTTCCGTTGCCTCACATCTAATAAAATCAATTGGAATCTTCCTTGCAAAAAGTCAGCACTAGCTAGAAGCAAATTCTAGCTTCTCATAGTTAATTAACTACTGAGAAAAATAATATTTAAGATATTTATAAGTTAATGTTAAATAAAGGAAAATGAATTTGTAACCAACAACTAATTACCAAGCTGGGAAAGATTGTACAACAAATATATATATATTAGTTGATTGTTTCGAAATTTTAGTGATTTGATTCGGATAGTCTAGTAGTTCAACAGCTGAAAATGACCAAAAATCAACCTAATAGATGGTTGATGATTACCCATTTAAAATCTCCTATAAATCAATTTTATTTATAAATTCCTTCAAAATAGAATCTAAGGTTGCTAAGAGGACATTTATGGGATTTTTTAGGATAAACATCCCCAACTTAATCAACTAGTTTTTAAATTTTTATAAAACCGTGTTGCCCAAGGAGACCACCACCTACGATCTGTCTGAGGTCAACTCTTATCAAGTTGTCCCTTAATTTTTATAATGCTTAAAGGAAAACATTACTTGGGAGCTACGAACATTTGTAGTATATTACACATCTAACTGTGACATCTGCATTCCACACCACGCCAACTCAGTAAGTTAAAATGGCTCGGAAGGCCAAGAAGCACGTTCCAATCAATAAAGAAGCCAAAGCTGATGGTTCAAGGTCACGGCCGGATCTACCACAGCAACTTAGAAACGTGATCTCATGGCAGATTAATCTAATGCAAGACATTAGCTATGGAGGAGTCACCAAGTCATGGAGACCACAACCAAGGCATTGTAACAATTCACAAGCAATTGTACAGCCTTGTCTTGGACTCTATGATGATGGCAACAAAGACAGAAAATATGCATTCAACATATCATTTCACCATGGAGAGTATTTCTGGTATTTGAGGAGGCAACGGCAGGAGCCCGCGAAATATTGCGTGGGATACTCCGATCGTTTACTTGTGATCAAAGGTGAATCACCTACAGACTATTATCTTGATCACTGCTGCAAAAATATTTGGGGAGGCTGGGGCTCTCTTCCACCATGGGATCCTGAAATTCCATTTCAACGTGTGGTCATATCTTTATCACCTACAGACTTTGTGATGGTTTTGACGGGCATTAGCCGTCCAGCTTTCGTGTATCTTAGACGATGTGAACAGGGAGAATATGTATGGATAAAACAAGATTGTCACATTGCTGATCCTCATTGTTTCAGTAATTCAGGAAGAAGAAATTTTATGCAATTTACTAATGCTATTGGGCATAAAGGCAAGTTCTATGCTTTGAGTCTGCAGGGAACCCTCGTAGTTATCGAACCCGACATTGATTTTCATTTGAGAATCACAGCTTTGGGTCCAGAAAGAGCCGTTCCTTCTGTCCCATCAAGGCATTTTAAAGAATGTTTGCTTGAATCAAATGGGCAGGTTTTACTTGTTTTTCTCATCTCTACAAAGTCAGTTAAAATTGTGGATGATGTAGAGGTGTTTCAGCTTGACGTTGGTACTCTCTCTTGGGTAAAAATGGAGAAGCTTGGGGATAGAACATTGATTTTGGGGGCTAATTGCTGCATGTCAGTCTCCGCAAGCAGACTGGGATGCAGAAGAGATTGTGTTTATTTCTCTCATCACACAGTTGCAGGTTGGTGGGTGTATGACTTTCAAAGAGCTAATATCTCTCCATGTAGGAGCGAAGAAATTCTCCCACAAAATTTTACAGTGAAGATCGAACGAAGAAGAAGAAGAATGACTTCTATCAATCTATACATGGAAGAATAAGGCTAATTATTATGTTAATGTTTCTTGTGTGCATTGTTGTTGTAATTGTGTCCACTGAGATTGAACCTAATAAAAATTGGAGTATTTGACACCAATTGCGTAAATGATTCATGTTTACTAATTGCTTTGATTTATTCTTTACCTATTTAAGAAAAAATAAACTTTGTAATTTGATTATCTATGAAAAGAAATTAATTTATGATTCTTAACCATATAAAAGTCAAAATTAAGAAAGCAATCATCAAACCTGGCTAAGGTGAAAGATTATTCAGTACTAGTAACTTCAAATTAAGAATTACGTGAGTCCTATATTACCACTTAGCAGATTGCCCACAGCAATCATCAAGTACTCAATCTATTCTATGACAAATATTATATAAAATTTCTTGTTGGCAATATGACTCCCAAACCTGGCTAAGTTGCCAATTGTGAAACTTATCCTCGTCTCATTTATGTGAATATAAACCTCAGAAATTTTATGTAGGGTACTTTGAGGTTGCAATACTAGTGTCTTTATTATACCCAAATGGAGTATTACGACTTTCTTTCAAGGAATCCAAAGATTTTGTTTCAAGGTGTAATTCAATATTACCCACAATGGTTTAATCCAAGTGACAACGCGATCCATGATTAAGAAGGTAAGATCAACAATAAGGTCATTAGTTCAATTCTTTTTACACATAAATTATATCATGACTTAAATGAAAGACTACGATAGTAAATTATGGTTGTGTTAATCTTCTTTAAAAATTAATCATGATAAGTATAAACTGATCCAAACACCTTGATTTAAAAAAAAAAAAAAAGTGTAATCCAAAATTTATCAACGATTGTCTTAGGATGGCTTTAACGGACACCAGTCAAAACTTTTTAAGCCGTGTGCGGAGTGTGGTCAAATGTCACTTGTACAATAATGAAATCTTTATCAAAGCCTATTATTTTGGCATCGTTACGTGGGAGTACGCTTACGACTGCCTGCCGATGGCCACGTCGGTTGCAGTGGTGGGTAGAGATTGTCGAAGCCAGTAAAAGATGTCGATAGCACTCTGCACTGAAATATGAAGCCCATATCTGAGCTCATCCCGACAAGATAATTTAGTTGCATTTAATTCTCTTATAATGCCAGGCAAATAAATACATCCCCCCTACTTAGAAATTATAAAGAAATTTTCGGGCCTTTTAAAAATTTAACAATTTTATTTTACTTTGATTTCTCTAACCTCCCTTATATATTAAAACACATAGCACTGCCTCTTTGGCTCCTTCTCAACCCATTTGAGTCTCCACTCCCTCTTTATATTCATTCAAGCTCTTCATCTCACAACCAAAAGCACCGTTGAATACAAATTTGATAATCATTTAACCAAAGCAAGGGACGGATGGCGGGAAGCAAACCAAATTTCGCAACATTAAGAGAAAGCAGCGGAGGTCAATGTCATAATGAAAAACGAACAGGTGATAATATCGATTACAAACGAAAATTGATAGGTAGGCCCTTAGATAACTCCCTTTGTTATTTACATGTGATTTGATTGATGATTGTGTTGTTTGAAATGTGATTTGGTTGATGATTGTGTTGTTTGAAATAGATTGTGATTTGATTGAAAAAAATTAGGTTTTAGGTTTTGATTTCTTGTTTTTGGAGTACAAAAGCATGAAAAAAGTACATAAATAATATATTTGGAGTAATGTAGATGAATTTTGGAGTTGGGAGAGTTTAAAAAAATCATTGAAAAAATCAGGTGCGATCAGAGAAGACAAAGACCATAAGAGCATCACAGTCTTAATGGGTTGACGATCCGAGGCAGTTGGACTGTAAGAAGCCAACAGTTCTGTAGGCTTTTTGGCAAGCCCAAAATGGTCTATCAATCCAATGGGCTAGCCCGAAACAATCCATTGATCCAATGGGTTGGCCCATGTCAGGCCTTCAATCCAGCGTGCGAGCCGTGGTGGTCCGAAAAATAGGAGTGGCAATCCCGTGATGGTCCAAATTCCAGTTTCCTAATTTTTCTTGTTTTTCGATTCAATTTTAACTTTATAACAAATATAACTTAACCAAAAAGTAGCAATAATTCAACTTATGACACAAATTTTACAAATTATGATTGAGTATATATGAAATTTAGAAAATAAGCATCTTTTTTATAATTGATGTGTTTTTAACCTTTATATATATATATATATATATATATATATATATATATATATTTTTTTTTTTTTTTTTTTTTTTTTTT
>JANLJB010002914.1:1415-13532 GCA_026212285.1 Bursera cuneata
AATCATTTAGGGGAAAAAAAGAATTAGGTATTTCTTTAACTATGAAAGATACAATTATCTTATTGATATACTGAATAATCATAAAGACATAAAGCCAACAGAACTATTTTTGGTATTAAAAATCAGAGCAAATGACAAACTTTATGCTCTTAGATTGGTTGGCAAATGGATGAAAACGTGGGGCAACCTGGCCATTTGGTTCATTGATGGAATGATGATTTGGGTCCAACCCATGCNGTGGAAAGAAGTCATTATGTGGTCGGATTGGGTAGAAGAATGTTAGATTAATAAATAAATGGGCTTAGTTGACTTCATATGTGGGCATAGATGGGCCATTATCATATGTTATATACATGCTGATTCCACTTTTGTCCAATTATTTTGGAGAATCACGATAAATAACTAAAATTAAGGGTTGGAATTAAAAAATAATCATTTTTTTAATTTATATTATTTATCTACCTGTTTACACTTAAAACGACTAAAATATCTCTCATTTATAAACTTAACTTCACACTTTTTAATATTTCTCAAAGGACGAACAATCACATATAATCGTCGGACTCATTGAACAATTGTCAAAAAGTTACCATACTCACCGGACTTGTCGGATAGTTGTAGCAAAGTTGTCGAACAGTCATTAGACACACTAAATAGTAGTTGAAAAGTTACTAGACTCGTTGACAAGTTGTCAAACTCGTCGGAGAGTCGTCCAAAAATTGTCAGATAGTCATGGATATTCATGATTGAATTAAAAGATATTTTCATCATAAAAATTAAAAATGGTTAGGCAAATCATATAAATTGAAAAATTAGTTATTTTCCAACTCGCATCTTTAATTTTGATTATTTCTCATAATATCCCATTATCTCTTTGTCATATTAACATTCTTTCATAAAGCAATTAGTATGCGAAGCCATAATACTGAATTTGACGGAGGTGAAGAGGTGTACTTGACAATAAAGTCAAAACGATCGGAGGGTTCACCTAGAACCATATTCATCTTATGAAAATCTTTGCCATTTGATGAATTATTAATCAACAGATAAAAGATTTATCTTGTTTGGAAGAGGGAAATTCAACTAATAATTTATATGATAGTTTAATTGCTTTTGAGTATTTGGGTACAAATAGGCAAAATAACAAACAAAAGGTAATGCACTAGACTTTTATGTTCTTAAATTCCTTTTATCAATACTAGGACGTGTAATAAAGAATGATTAATATTGTTTAAGACAAACCTAATGTGTGTACTATACGATGTGATCTATACTAATAGTTAAATACGTTTTTTTTTTTTTAAAAAGAAAATGACCACGTACACAATCTAAAGTTGATTGCATCTCTAACGATATAAATATATAAGAGTTAGACTATTATAAAATAATATTTTTATTTAAATTTTGATGCTTTTTACAACTCATCATATAATCCATTCTAATGGATGAGGGAGAGGTTGATTTGACAATAACAAAACAATGTGCAGGACTATATTACCCCCAAAATTGCTCTGCAAATTTATTTTTTAAGTACACCTATTATTAAGTTTTTTTTTTTTTAAATTAATATTTTACATAAACTATATGAAATTATTTCAACAAGAACCTTTATAATTGGTTCTAAATTAATCAACTTATGTTTATTATATGAAAAATACAATCAAAACATGTAATTTTCATGAAAATTTTATCAAACAAGTGATTTATAAAAAAATATATATATATATTTTTTTTTATTAAATAAATCATATAGATTTTATGTAAAAAATCTCGTAATAATTTCTCTTATATATAATAATAAACTATTTAAATTTTATTGTTGGTTATATTGATTTAATTTTAAAAGATATTAATTTATTAGATAAAAAATTATTTAAGTCTTAAAATGGTGGATGTTTTTAGATTAACAGGTGTGGAGAGCATATGTGGGGGTTCATATAAGCCTATTGAAAAACAATTTATAACTTTTTTTTTCCTCAACCATTATATTAAAATAGATAGAGAATTATAGAAAAATGTGAAAATTTAAATTTGAATTTCAACCATCTAAGTTTATACATAATTGATTTATATGGTAAGTGAAATCAATCATAATAAATATTTCATAGATAGGTACCATGGATGAGGGTTATCACATCGACACACGTACAATATGCAGCATACAATTGAACTAGTATATAAATATACGATGGAATGATTTTATTCGATAATATTATTAAAATATTCTTCAATTAAACTACAAGAAAAGAAATTATAAGAGAAAATTAAAATTAGATGAATATTTTAATTTTTAATAAGTTTAATATTTTATTTGATTGTCTAACTAAGTTTAATTATATATAAAAAAATAACCTTTTATATAAAATGAATCTTGATCAACTTGTTATAACTAACGAATTAATATTTATCGATTTCTAACTATTAAGAAAATAGTATCCTATTGGTCAATGACCAATAAATTAGTATTGATCGAATTGTGGGTTGGCAATTAACCCATTAAACTATTAAAAAATGAATAATTAATTTACTAAGGTTCTTTAAACACCACAAAATTCCCAAGTGCCCACAGATTAACGCTACACCGCGTTTTGCTAGTCCCCTCTCAAAACCACTTCGCCGCTTCCGCAATCCGACTCGCCGTTGAATATTAAAAATTCCTTAAAATATCACTAAAAATATCTGATCCTTATCCACTTCGCTGGCCCCACATTATACTTTACAGTGTTTACAAGTATGTCTCATCCCGTACAAAGCACCAAATCCAACCAAAACCAGAGCAAGTGTTCGTGTTCGAGTGAGTGTTTCTCTGTCCAAGTACGATGTTGAAGTCGATCGTTGTTGGGTCCGGTTCAGTTCCAGTCCTGGTGGAAGCCAAAGATGTTCATGGTACGAAAGGAGACGCAAGATTTGGTTCAGTTGTTTGCTGTTCTTCAAGAAACAACAACGCTTATAATGTTCCAAAGCTTGAGCCTTTTAGCCGAAGCAAGTGGGAAAGAGCTGTTAAAGATCTTCCTTTGATTGAAAAGTCTGAAAACGATCTTGCGGGTACGTTGAAAATATTGAATTTTCATCTTATTGTAGCGCTTTTTTGTACTAAGAACGTTCAGTTTTTTAAGGGTCTAAAGTGCTTTTTGGATAGGAAGTGCTTTTGGGTGAAAGCGCTTGTATTTAGAATCGCTTCGTAGAAAAGTTAGTTTGGTGTTGCTGTGTTGTTTGTGGAAGTTAATAGTGGTTTTTGTTGGGTTGTTATGGTTTTAGATTATTGTTCAACGCTTGAAGGAGACGATTCCTACAGCTGCTGGAGGGCTTATTTTGAGCTAAAAGATTTGGAAGTAAGTTTTTGTTTAGCTTATATTGTAATTTTGTGTTTCACCAATTATGTTTGGCCAAATTGAAAACAAACGAAATGAATTCTTTATTTTTACTGCAAAATCTTTGTGTTGTGTCTAGGAAAATGATTAGAAGTGAAACACATGGAAGGTTACTCTTTATATTTCATTACGGTGCTGCTCTTTTTACCATAATTTGTAAACAAAAAAGATAGAATCTGAGCTCAATCACCCATAACGCATATGATTCTTAATAAACTTTCCCGACTTTCCAGAATGTGAAACGGATCTTTATATCTAAATGCAATGTTCTTCTGAGCTCAATAAACCATTTTTTTTAAGCTTCATAGCAAACTTTCCCTGACTTTCCAAGAATGTTGAAACTGATCTTCTTAGTAAACTTTCCATGACTTTGCAAGAATTTGAAACTAACCTTTGCATCTAAATGCAATGTTCTTCAGAGAGCCTCACCAAAAGAGGATGTTGAGAAGCTAATTCTCCAAGCAGGCGGTGTGAAATCTTTGATTGGATGCTTACATGGTATCTCATCTATGCGCAAAGGAAAAGGGAATGAATTTGGCTTTGAAAAGCAATCGAGTACCGAGAAAGAAAGAAGTAAAACATGTCCTATACCAGATGGATTGCCGAAATCTGTGAAAGAGTTAGAGGAAGAAGAGAGTGGAAAAATGCCTGATTCTGCTTATACAAGATTGCTTAGAAACAAGGGCAGGTTCCCTGCATGGTACTCCCCTGCTCCGGACCATGAAACAGATTGATAAATCAGTCTGTGCTTACAAGAATTGAGGGGTTCTTTGTATATAATAGATATAGTTCTGTATTTTCTGGTCATAGAGTGGAATTTTGATCTGATCGTGGAAAAGACAAACTATTGTGATGAATGATGTTGGTGATGCGATTTGATTCCTTTGTATAATTATATGAACTGGAAAGTTATTGTAGTTAATAAGGTTGAGAACTCCTCTTCTCCGCAAGCTTTGTGCATATTACCATTTAGCAAAATTGAGCCTAAAGATAAGTCTTGGCGAAATAATGTTGCATTATCATGTCTAAAGCATACTTTTGCTTGACAGACAGTTTTCTGCATAAACTGTTTAACAGCTTTGTTTGAGTTCGGATTGCTATTTTGCTAGTTCTACAAATGCAGTTGTTTGGTGTCTGCTAAGAGCAAACCAAACAACTTGAACATGTACTCCATAACGCCTCAGTGGAAGATGTAAATAGTTTGGATCGAATTGTGGGTTGGGAGCAAGGTAGTAGTCATGGATGATACTTGTTTAACATTCGATTTCGATTGTACACTCAAATGGGATGAATAGGGAATCTTGTTTATGTCATGGCGTTGGTATAAGGCACTGTAATTTGATTTTTGCTTTCCATGACCATCACCTGCCAAGAGAATCAAAGTTATATCAAAATTTCTTCCCATGTTTATGGCTTCAAGTAACTACAGATGCGAAGGTATGTCAATGTCTATATGCTTGAAATCTACAAAAATTTATAAGTATTTTCCCAACATATACACGTTGAAATCCCTAAAATTTCGTAGGTCTTCTCCCAATAATCTAACTTCTTAAGTGATGTG
This sequence comes from Bursera cuneata, assembly GCA_026212285.1. Taxonomy (NCBI): domain Eukaryota; kingdom Viridiplantae; phylum Streptophyta; class Magnoliopsida; order Sapindales; family Burseraceae; genus Bursera; species Bursera cuneata. The sequence continues at coordinate 6,348 of JANLJB010002914.1, forward strand.
TATTTATATGTTGTAAAAATATGCAAATGATAAAAATCAAGATATAATAAGTGATACAGTCATTACTAGATAAATGACTAACAAAAAACAAGATATAATAATGTCATCTTTTGATCATTATTTCAAGGGAAGACAATAGTGAGGATAAATAGCAATATTAATTTTAATTTTTTTATGATAAATATATGAAATATTAATTCAAATTAATATTTATCCGATAACTACTCATTTCCAGGATTCATAAATTTCCTCTTAACCAAGAAGTGGTCATCGTTAGTTTTCAGCCATGCTTTGCTGGTTTCATCTTAATCGTCCAAACTCCAAACTTAGAAGTTTCTTTCTAAACTTGTGCAAATTTGTTGTTTCGAACGGCAGTCTCTAGCGAAAAACCTGGAGTGGTAGCAAATCAGAAGCTATCTTTGGTAAGATAACCTCAACCACATCCTCCATATAAAGCCCTCCTATGCCCCTGTTCTATAAGCAGCCTTGGGCTGGCCAAGGTGCTGTGTAGTCACCAACAAAGCGTTATGGCAAGCAACATGAGAATGCAGGCCCTCGGCTGCTTCCTTTTCTTTTCTTCGTTTACAGCAGTTTCTTTTGCATTATCGAACGCTGAGGCGTCATACATTGCTCGTCGTCAGCTGCTCTCACTCCCCTCGGATGGGAAGCTTCCGGAAACTTATGAGTATGATTTCGGAAATGTTACAGGATTTGCAAATGTGAGGCTCCAGAAGGCTTACATCGCGCTACAGTCCTGGAAAAAGGCAATGTACTCCGACCCTTTTAACACAACTGCTAATTGGGTTGGAGCAGATGTGTGTTCATATACGGGTGTGTTCTGTGCGCCAGCACTGGATGACCCAAAAGTGAACGTTGTTGCTGGCATTGACATCAACCATGCTGACATTGCTGGGTACCTCCCAGCTGAGTTGGGGCTGTTGAGTGACCTTGCGTTGTTCCACATTAACACTAACAGGTTTTGCGGGATCATTCCAAGGAGCTTTGAAAACCTGACAATCATGTATGAGTTTGATGTCAGCAACAACCGGTTTGTTGGTTATTTTCCGGAAGTTGTTCTGTACTGGAAGCACGTCTCGTATATTGATCTCCGGTTCAATAACTTCGAGGGCGCGCTGCCTCCAGCGTTGTTCTTGATGCCACTTGATGCGTTGTTCTTGAATGACAACAGGTTCTCGTCGTGCATTCCTGATACTATTGGAAACTCGAAGACTTCTGTTGTGACATTTGCTCATAACAATTTTACTGGCCCTATTCCACCCTCGTTTGTCAAGATGACGAACTTGACTGAAGTTGTGTTCACTGGAAATCAGCTTGGTGGTTGTTTCCCATCGGAGATTGGATCGCTTAGCAGCTTGACTGTGCTCGACTTGAGCAACAATAACCTCACAGGAAGCTTGCCTTCAAATTTGTCAGGCCTGAAAAACGTTGAGATCATTGATATTTCAAACAATCAGCTTATTGGGAATGTGGCGGAGGAGATTTGCAAGCTGCCGAAGTTGACAAACTTCACATTAGCTTATAATTATTTCCAGGGAATGGGTGAAGAATGCAGTGCACCTTCAAGGAAGGAGCTTGTGGTGGATGACACAAGCAACTGTTTGCCAGATAGGAAGAACCAGAAGTGGTCAGAGGCATGCCAGTCGGTGGTGAACAAAAATGTGGATTGTAGCCAGATGATGAAGAATGTGTGTCCTGGAGGTAGACCACTTGCACCAGCTCCAGCACCATGGAATATTTTCCTTAGACCTGGATCACCAAACCCACAGCCAAGGACACCTACACCTACGCCTCCATCATCTCCACAACCATGGTCATGGACGCCTACACCACCTGCTCCATCAGCTACAACAACTACACCTTCTCCACCACGAGGGACAGCGACACCTCCTTCTGGTACAAAGACACCCACACCAGCACCAGCTCCATGGAAGAAACCTACACCAGCACCAGCTCCATGGACACCTGCACCTGCTCCTGCACCAGGGACACCAACATCATGGACACCTACACCTGCTCCGGCTCCAGGAACACCCACGCCTGCTTCAGGAACACCATCACCTACACCTGCTTCAGGAACAACCCCACCGGCTCCATGGACACCCACTACGGGAACACCCACACCTGCTCCGGCTCCAGGAACACCCACACCTCCTTCCGGAACACCATCACCTACACCTGCTTCAGGAACAACCCCACCGGCTCCATGGACACCCACACCAGCCCCGGGAACACCCACATCTCCACCTTCTCCAAAGACACCTACACCTCCTACTACTCTATCAAACGCACCTACTCCGCAGACTCCTACAGGTGCACCACCAACACCTACACCAAAGGCACCAACTGCACAGCCATGGACTCCTACAAGTGCACCACCAACATCAACACCTGGTGCACCTACCCCACAGCCAGGGACACCTACACCTACACCATCACCCCCTACACCGGCACCGGGTGCACCAACCCCACAGCCAGGGACACCTACACCCCCTACACAGGCACCGGGTGCATCAACCCCACAGCCAGGGACACCTACACCATCACCCCCTACGCCAACAGCCGGTGCACCAATCCCACAGCCATGGACACCAACACCATCACCCCCTTCACCTTCACAGAAACCGGGTGCACCAACCCCACAGCAATGGACAGTTACACCATCACCCCCTTCACCTTCACAAAAACCGGGTGCACCAGCCCCACAGCCATGGACACTTACACCATCACCCCCTTCACTTTCACAAAACCCGGGTGCACCAACTCCACAGCCATCAACACCTACACCATCACCCCCTTCACCTTCAGGAAAACCGGGTGCACCAACCCCACAGCCAGGGACACCTACACCATCACCTCCCACGCCAACACCTGCTGCACCAACCCCACAGCCATGGACACTAATACCGTCACCCCCTTCACCTTCACAAAAACCGGGTGCACCAACCCGACAGCCAGGGACACCTACACCATCACCTCCTACGCCAACACCTGTTCCACCAACCGTACAGCCATGGACACCTACACCATCACCCCCTTCACCTTCACCAAAGCCAGGTGCACCAACTCCACAGTCATCGACACCTACACCATCACCCCCTTCACCAACTCATACACCATCCACACCACCAACACCAGTGCCATCACCTCCTCAGCCAAAAACACCATCCCCAGCTCCAGTGCCCGAGCCATCAAAGCCATCAGCGCCAGCACCCGAGCCATGGAAGTCATCTCCTCCACCTCAAGGTTCCTCTCCTCCACCTACTCCAGTCCAGTCTCCTCCCCCAACAATGGTGCAATCTCGACCCCCACCAACACAGTCCCCACCACCAACTCCAGCAACAGTGCAGTCCCCACCGCCAACTCCAGTGCAGTCCCCACCACCTCCAGCACCAGTGCAGTCTCCACCTCCAACCCCAGTTCAGTCCCCACCACCTCCAGCACCAGTGCAGTCTCCACCTCCAGCTCCAGTGCATTCTCGTCCACCACCGGTACAGTCTCCCCCACATCTGGATGCAGTGCAGTCTCCCCCACCTCCAGCTCCAGTGCAGTCGCGTCCACCACCGGTACAGTCTCCCGCACCTCCAACACCAGCCCAGTCACCTCCACCCACACCTGTCCAGTCTCCACCACCCGCACCTGTCCAGTCTCCACCCGCAGCAACTGGTTCTCCTCCTCCTGCCACCACTACTCCACCTACAGACTTTATCCTCCCGCCACACATTGGAGCTCATTACGCATCACCCCCTCCACCAGCAACTCCAGGCTACTAAGCGGCTTGCACATCGTTGGGGTCATGTTTGCCGTACAATGATACTGATTTTTATAGGATGAACTTCCCATGAGGGGATTCGGAGTCTTATTTTTTTTTTAAAATTCATTAACGTTATGCTGTGACGAGCAAATGTTGTTTTTGTTGTTCTTAATACAAAGACCTTCATGATATATATTTCTTTTTTCGTTTTCTTGCATCATACCGATGCACACAACAAGAATAAAGATTCATATTAAAACCAAAATACAGTACTTTATTAGAATCTCATTAAAACTGGAAAAACAAAAACGGAAAGTTAATTGTATAATTCTGACGCCTGCAATGCCTCAAGTTCGTACAGAAACAAATTAAAATTGTTTATAAGTTAACTCTGCTTGGTTTTTATTGTAAAATTGAACACTACAAATAAATTAGATATCAAAGCAACACTGTAACTTATATGTACAAATTAAAGAAATTAATAATTTGATGAAGAAAAATGAAACTCTCATATATATATCAGAAACATTTTTGCAACTATAGGATACAATTTCTCCTAATTCTTCGGTAAAGTGTACTTTATATTAAACATAATATAGAATAGATTTCTGTTTTCTTTGTGGAGATCATAGAGAGGCATGATTCAGCAGTACTGGGTTTCCTTGTATGAGAGTAGTGCAGAACAATTAATTTTCTTTAGCAGGAGAACGATCTTTTCTCCTCTTTTGAACTCTGATTATGCTTTGATATCTCTTTACAAGTTATATGAATCATTTACTTTCAGAAATGAACCTGAACAAGTTCAGAAAATTCTAGTCCTGCAAGTCTTGAAGCATCTGCACCACACTATCCATGGAGGGTCTTTCTAGAGGATTGCGAAAGAGGCAACCCCAAGCAATTTTAAGCATCTCAACCATATCGTCTTTCACTTCTCCCATTTTATTATCAAATATACCTCTCAACCCTTCTTGCTTTTCCTGTTCCTTTACGTGCTGCTTCAAGTTTGTCACTGAAGGTTTCTTTCCCGTAATGAGCTCCAACAGAAGAATTCCAAAGCTGTAAATGTCAGACTTTCGGGTAAACACTTTGGTAACATATTGAATCTGTCGTCTCACTTCGGGCGCGACCCTGCCAGGGTTCCTTCTGACTAAAATTGCTGGAGATACAAGGTAAGGTGTCTCGTAGCTTGAGAGACATGCAGAGAAGTCGAGTTGAATCATGATGTTGGAAGACTTGATCACACCACAGACAAGGGCTCCGTATGCGGTCACCTGGGAATGAAGAAAGGCCACTGCCTTGGCTGCACAAAGTGCTATTTGCTTCCGAGCGCTCCAAGACAATGGAGTGAATTGGATCCCTTCACATCCTACATTGCAACAAGGCAAGTTAATTGAAGATTAAACTCCTTTTTTATGATATTGCATTGGATGGAGAATGGCCAAAATGTTTGCCCAAAAGAGCATTAAGTGACATAAAATATTATTAAAAAGTTCATTAAATTATTTTTCATGAATTTTTTTGTTTTTGTTGTTTTGTTTCAGTCAAATCCACTTGATGCATCAACTAACCGACGATTAATTTAAAAATGATCTAAAGTAAAGAATTTCTTTAAAATTTGATCAATTTAAAAAAAAATTTGAACGTCATAATGTATTAACCGCTCGAACTATCTATCAAACACCATTTGACATTCAACATATCCTATATGATAGTGTTGGATGGTAATATCCGATACTTGATACAGATTATGAAACGTTGTTGAGTGTATCCAACGTTGAATAAAAGATCACAGTATCATAATTTTTCAAACGTTTGATCAAAACTCAAACATATTTCTTCGATGAATTTTACTTTAATTTTTTAATTACTATTAGACAGTTTGTCTTTCTTTCATTTCTCATAAATAAGAGAATTTTGGTTCAATGTCAAAATTACTTATAAAAGAACTAGTATGTTTCTAGGGTAATAGTTAAAAATTCAGTCCAATCATTTACTTGAGATATATATACATCTCATATGTTTTCGAGTTATCTAATTTATACGTAAATGTAACCTTTAATTTAAAAATTTTGATGAACAAAGAAAAAGATGAAGAGTTTCTGAATTATTAAAAAAAAAAATCCAAGAGATACTTGCTTCTATTGTAAGACACCTATGCCGTTATGCCCCAAAAATAAAATCAAGTAAACATATGTGTCAGCTAAAACAGATGTATTCATCCTTATTGAAAATGCAGCAGAACAAATCCAATCCCAGAAAAGATCTCCAGCAAATGTTATATATAATTCAAGTAAAAAATAAAAGAAAGACAACATATAAATGTTACCGTGTAAAAGCTCATCTAAGCTTCCTAAGCACATGTATTCGTACAGAATGAAAGCTTCTCCACCGTACCAAAAACTGCAATGCATTGGCAGGAGCCAAGTATCTCGAATCCCTCCGAAGAATATAATCCAGGACTCGAGGGCAGCTGCATCAACCAGATCTTCTCTAACCATTCTCATGGTAACGGTGGAGCCGCAGTCAAGAACCAACTTAAACAAGGACCCCAAGGTGCCCTCACCAAGCCTGACTTTCGGAAGTTGAGCCAACTCTGGAGGGTCATACTTCCTGGCAACAGTTTTGTCTCCAAAAATCAGTTTTGTAGGCAGTGCCACCTTGACCTCTAGCAAAGACTCTGGAGTTACATCTGTGACTTTTCCTTGGCTGGATTTGTCCCTCCTTGTCCTTCTGACAAATTTATTGCATAGGAGATAGAGGATTGGAAACATAGAAGCCTTTGTGCTTATCTCTGTAACAAAGCTTCTGGTTCTTCGTTTCAAGGGCTATGATGAGGAGGATGAAAGATGCTGTCATGTTTTCAGGGGATCAAGTCATTGTGCTCATGCATAGGTATTTTCACTGAGTCTTTGGAGTAATCATCCATGGACTTCACATAGGTGCCAGTTGTTTTCCAATGTATCTTATAATTTAGCTAGCAATCAAACATGTTAAATATAAATGTGATTTACATAATGTTGTATATATAATTTTGAAATAATTAATGAACTTGACTGCTTACCTTCTTGTCTCTTATAACAGAAATTAAGGGCTAAATTTTTTGCATGCACCTCCATGGGAAAGAATCCTGAAGAAACATGTTGTTCCCAAAATATTCTCAGAAAACTGCAAAAAAAAAAAAAAAAAAAAAGTTCTTCGGAGTAGTCTTGAATTTTACTAAAATCCTACTTTTTTTATTATTATTATCTATGTGTCAAAATTTTGTCGAGTTGATTGAACAAACCAACTCAATATCTTACTAAATACTTGTTCAATATGACTAGGCATCTAGATAAATGATTAACAATCTATTAAGTAATCAAACAATGTTAGACATTTGTCGAACAATGTATCGATTTGTCGACTAGATCCCC
>JANLJB010002916.1:0-27333 GCA_026212285.1 Bursera cuneata
ATATATATATATATTGATTTATTGTTTTTCATGTAAACGTACAAATATAACTAATGAAAATAAAGGGGTATAATTGTGATTATAAATTTCAGGAGGGGCCCAGAAGCCCTAGGTCTGCATAGTTTCGCCTCTCTTTACATTATTTACTTATTAAAATTTTGTCAAATTTAACATTAAATATAGCTATCTTTTATTTTTATTCACAATTATTACATTATAACAAATTAATAATTGTTTTAATAATTTAGAATAGTTTGAACAAAAAAAAAAATTAAGAATAAAATGACGATTGGAATAAGCATAAGATATATAAGAGTGGCAGAAGGCGTATAAATATTTGATGGTCATGATTGGAAGTATACTTTAAAAAAAAAATTTATAATTAAAAGAGTAATTATATATTTTTTTTCAACGAAATATAAAGTTCAGTTGGAGTCACTGAAAAGTAATATATACCTAATATAAGTTAAAAATACTTTTATTCCAATATGTGTTAATTTTGAATTACTCAAAATTACTTTCAAGTGTAATATAAAGTTGATTTCAAGCGATTAGAAAATTAAATATACCTAATATAAGTTAATTTCGATTTATTCAAAAACATTTATGACATAATATGAAATTAATTTCAGAATGACTCAAAAAAAGGATATATTTAATAGAAAATAATGAAATTACTTATGAGTGACTCGAAATATATTATTTAAAATAAGTTAAATTTTAGTTACATGAAAAAATTTCAGCATATTATAAATTTAATATCAAGTGATTTAATAATAAATTAAATTACTATAAGATATCTTTTAGCTTATTATATAATTTTAAATGACTATAAATAATGTTTATTTCAAGTCAGTCGTTAACTAGGTCCTAATGCAAAGGTAGGTTAATTTCACGCGCACCTCTAACTTACGTTGAAACGACACCGGACCATGGGGCGGTGGAAGATCAAATTCAAGGATGATATACAGCTCGGCACAAAAATAAAATTAGGGCTTCTCAGACTCGGCAGTGGCCTCTATATAAAGGCCACTCGACTGGCGCTTAAGCATGGCAACAATGTTTATCTTCCTGTGGTTTTTCAAATTTTTAGGGTCAGGGTTTCATAAACTCCTCTATCTCTCTCTTAGTTTGTGGTAGGTTGAGAGCCCCGCCTCTTTAGGGTTACGTAGATATTTCTTCCTTTGGTTGGGTGAGGGTTACGCTAATACTTCTAGCTTCGACGATAAATGAGTTTTCAGGTCGAAGTGCAACCGTGTGATGAGGATAATAACTGCAACAAAATGATCGATTGTTATCGTGATTACCTGTATTTAAGTCTCTGATGGTCTCACTTCGTCTCTCTTATGGTATAGCGTACACTTAGGGTTTTTTTAAGTTTTTTTTATAATTATTATTTTCAGATAAGAGTCGATAAGCCGTCGGGAGATGTGATGATACATCTTTTGGTCCGTGTTTCTGATTCAACCGTGACCGATAATTATTTACCAATATCTGATCTTCCCGATGTATTTTTTTCTCAACACCTCTTTGAATTTCCTCTATGGTAAAACCCTATATTGTAAAATCCTAAAAATGTTTGGGGTGTTTTAGAAAATTTTTATGATTGATAAACCCCAATTCGAAGAATACTGCTGTGATGAATTATGAATAATTTCACATGTCAGACTTCAGAGATTTTTAAAATCTATGAGAATGAATATTCATGAGTCTGAGCAGTTTCTTATCATTCTTGTTCTAAGCGCCCTGAAACCAGTAAACTCGCTTTTAGTTGCCCTCCAGTGAGGGCTTGAACATGCAGGAATTTCCCGGTTCAGTCGATTCAAAGACTTAATAAACAATCTCAAATATGATTAAACGTATACAAATTCTCATTCAATCTCTTAACTATCATACAGGTATTTATTTCCAAGTTGTTTGAAAAGAATAGAGTGGGAAGAGCAAGTTGATTGAAAAGAACAGAGGGGAAAGAGGGGAAAATTCTGGAGAAAACTGTACGCTGAGATTGTAAAAGAATGAGCAATGAACAGATTAAAGCAAAATTCATAGTCTAACATAGGACTGGTAAAGGTTTTTCACATGGTCTACATACAAGAGAACAGAAATAACGATAGTTCTTTTTTCTCTTTGGCTGGTCACTATCCCGGACTCGAGAGCAGAAGCAGTTGTTCAGCTTCCTTCAGGGGAATCTTGAGGCTTCTCAACGAGTAACTCAATTTTCTGGACATCAATATAAGAACTAAAAATAAATACAAATGTTGAACAAAGACCAATTTTTTATAAAACAAAAACCTAAAATAACTCGGAAACATCTATTAAGAAAGTAAAAACATATTTATTCTTGACCACAAATAACATCAAGTTAAAAGTTCTCAATATACAGGCGTCTGCATTGACTTTTGTGATGGGAATACAGAGTAGTGGGGTGATGAGTGATGACTGCATTGTCGAGATATCAACAAAATAATACAAATACTACGAGCATGAATATCAGGGTATGCTTGATTGTTCCTTTAGTTTAATTTTCTTTGTCATCCTCTAAAAAAATAGAAAAAGAGGCATTCGGTTGGTTGAAATAAGAGAAGGGGCAGCAGAGAGTGAGGGCATGAAATGTTAGATCGGTTTTAGAAGATAATGAAAAGACATCTTTCGCAATTCTCCAGAATGAAATCGATAAAAAATTGTCTCATCTGACAAGAAATGGTAACATCTTCAATTAATACCTTTACTGATTTATTGACTTCATCAAGTTTTTGTAAGAGCAGTTCCCCAGGTACTATGCCTCTGCGCTCCACTGAAGCATATGGTGAACCCATTGTCTGCATAATAAGGCCAACGGTAAGCAAATTACTAATATTGCAATCATATACTTGAAAGGCATAGCAACTGGAAAATCGTAGTTGGTGCTAGTATTTTAAAGAGAAAGAGAAGCCAACTATTACTAAACAGGTGATGCTATGTTTCACACAGCTCATATGACTTTTGCTAAAGCCGTCATTTTTACCATCAAATTCTGTAAAAAATATAACGGCCTTGTGCCATAATAATTTCTTTAACCAAAATAAACTTTACTCAAAATAGTAGCTACGTGCTTCCTTTACGAATAGCTACATGCCGTCAGAACTGTATTGCCACAAAGTTGTATTTCATTCATAACTGAAAAGAAATAATAATATAACTGGAGCACTCTGATAAAACAAGTTTATATCCAAGGCCAGGTTGTTAGCCAGCAGATTAATTCGAGGATAGAAAGGGGGCTGAAAATCACCTGTAGATGGGCATGAAACAAGCTTTTGATAGAGAATGAAGAATTTAATAATCTCAATTACCTTCCAATTTTTGGATGGCGATCTCCAAGCAGCAGGTCCCTCTGTCAATGATGTCATTCTAGACATGCTTTCCCCTTCCCCAGTAAGCGTATTAAGTTTCAAATTTTTACCAACATCTTGTATGACCTTTGCTGCTTCTGTTACAATTACCTGCAGGGGACGCCAAAACTTGTTAATGATGCTCATCTATCAGTTTGTAAAATGTTCAAGTCAAAGAAGAAACAACATAATGAAGGACATTTGATGTACCTTTCTCAGAAGACCAGGATTGGTAACACCTTGCACCTGTAGTTCATCAACAGGTGCAGCTTTTCCATGTGCTATACTTTCAACTCTAAAGGTATGAAGTCCGTACACTGACTGTAAGCAACCTATATGAAGTAAATATTAAAAATAAAAACTTTGTACATGAAGCATTTGTTCTAGAGAATGTACTACTAAAATCATAATAGTTTAGTAATCAAGAAGTGAACAAAGACATCCATGCCATAAAGCTAATGACAAAAACAGGCATTTTCAATGTGTCAAAAACACTTAAAACCCCTATGTTTCTCTATCTTGAGTTTATACAAGCAAAACAGTTTCTTTTTTCTTGTGAGGCAGATGCACATGTAAAAATGCAGCATAAACTTATTTTAGCTTGATAATAGAATCACTTGCTTATCTTAACCATTTTATCTGACAACAGAATGGCAACAAGGAGATAACATGATCGTATCTTCTGCTTTTGACCATATTCCTAATATTGCTTTTATTAGTGGGTGTGTGTTTGCGTAATAGTTTCAAGTGGTTTGGCAAATACTGAGTTGGGGAAGTACTTGCATTTTCAATAAAATACACTGAATTCTTTGGGACAGAATCATGTAATTCTCAAAACACCATCTACGATGCTTATTAAGGCTTGAGACATTACCTTGTTCAATAATAATGTCGATCACAAGGGAAAGGGGTACATTCTTCTCAATCGTTGTTATACCCCAAAATGGTATGAATGAAGGCCTTGAAACCTTCACCAGAAAAAATAAAAAAATAAAAAAAATAAACAAAGATGTTTACATTATGCTGATTTTCATATTGACAGATAATGGCTCATAGATAAATTGTACACCTTCACATACCTTGTAAACTATTTCGCTAGGGGTGACATACAGTTTGCGAGAGGAAATATCCTTTTGAAGCACGTATCTTCTAATGGGCAGATAAAGCAACATAAAAATGCCGACTCCCCATGCTAAAACCAGCAAAAGAGATATGGAGAGCCAAATAATAGTGTCATACTTGACGATATTTTCGGCAAGTTCTTCAAAGGAGGCTGCATACAGTATCTGTTCAGAACAATCTGCTACTTCATCATCTTCTTCTTCCAGCTCCAACTCGGGATCAGCAAGTAGATGATCCTTCGACGATCTATGTTCCGATAGGGCGTCTGTGCGACCCATCAACATTTCTTCAACCACACAAACAAATAAGAAACAAACAAAACTAATTCAACAACATAACCAATAAAAAAGAAAAACTATGTTTCTCTTCAATTCCTGCTTTAGATTATGCTGGTGATACAGTGTTCCATCAATTGGTGACAAAATTACATGTTTACACTCAGCTCTAATGCTGCGTGCTTGCTGAGGAAATGCCAAGAAAAACGAGAATCCACAACTCCATTCTTGGCTGTTCCAGGAACCAAACAGTGGAAATGAAAATATTTCACACAGAAAGTAAACAGAAGGTTGAGATACAAATGTATAAAACGCACATATTCACTTGTTCGTTGCTTACCTGGTAATTGAATTCTTCTTGTAAATCTTTTGATTAAATGAATTGCGTTGATAATTACAGATTTATTTCTAGGGTTTAATGCGAAAATTTGGGGTTTTTTATGAACTTGGAATGGAACTACCAGTCTAGTGTTTTCACTAGCACAATCCAATGATCTAACGGTCTACGAAGCATGAGCAACTAGACATGAAATATTCAATCTTTACCCTTCTGGTCAAAATAAATTTGACTTGTCAGAAGTATGGCCCACATTAACTGTCTCGACCAATGATATTGACTGGAAAGAACTGGACAATGAAACGACAGCGTTTACAGGGGAGAAGAGCGGGAGAAAGGGTAGGACCCAAGTCATATTCCCTCGTTCACAGCTACGATCATGATTTAGCGTAACAAACCAGCCTTTCTTCTCTGCTGATTTCTACGCTTCTCTTACGTTCTCGTTACGCTCAATTATTTCTGTTCGAAGGTGCATTCAGACGAAAGCGAAAGGTACTTTTCATAAATCACTTTGCCGTTTTTCCAAATTATGTTCTTATATGCTTGTGTTTTGGCGAATCATTTGCTTGCGAGATTGGTACTTTGGTGATTCAAGAAACCCTAAAATTTGAACTGAATTTTGAGAGTATTTGTTTCCACAGGTATTCTCAAGTTTACGTGGAAGAACTAATGGATAGAAAAAAGCATATTGCAATTTTTACCACTGCAAGCCTTCCATGGATGACTGGAACGGCCGTTAATCCTTTGTTTCGTGCTGCTTATATAGCGAAAGATGGGGGAAGAAAAGTTTCTTTGGTGATTCCTTGGTTATCGTTGAAGGATCAAAAGCTAGTGTATCCTGGCAACATCACATTCAGTTCACCTATAGAGCATGAGAGATATGTCCGTCAGTGGCTCGAGGAAAGGACCGCGTTTACATCTTCTTTTAATATCCTTTTTTATCCTGGAAAGGTAATTGTACATGTAATTTTGTTATGGAGGCGCAGTTACATGTATATATATGGTTTGCGTGCTTGCCTTTCACTTTTGGAGTTTTTTTGTGATGTTGCTTTAGCTCAGAATTTATAAGCAGTAATAATGACTTTATGTTCATTGATGACATCTTGTGTGGTACAGTTTGCCATAGATAAAAGGAGCATTCTTCCTGTAGGAGACATTTCAGAAATCATCCCTGATGAGGAGGCGGATATTGCTGTGCTTGAGGAGCCTGAGCATCTTACTTGGTTTCATCATGGGAAGAGATGGAAAAATAAATTCCGCCTTGTTATAGGAATTGTACACACTAATTACCTGGAATATGTGAAGAGAGAGAAGAATGGACGACTGCAAGCATTTCTGCTTAAATATGTCAATAGCTGGGTAGTTGGTATCTACTGCCACAAGGTATGTTTTCCAAGTACTTAGGTAGATGATTAAAATAATTTTATATCTTCCGGTGTCTAAATATTCGTTCTTTCCTTATTACTTCAACTTGCAAAGTTTACCTTGCATAATCATCTGAAATCAATCAGTGCTAGTTGTTAGCACATGAATGCTCCAACATTTATTTCAAGGAACATAATACACTTGACCACAAACTTTTGCATCTTTGACACATAGTGGGGATTTACCAAATTTTTTCTCTTAATATTATTTATGGTGTTAGAAACACTCCTCCTATGGAGTTGTGAAGATGACTTTTTTAGCTCCTGGTATCCTAGTTGCATTTAGATTGCAGGTCAGGTCTGCATCATTTTCTCAAATACAGCAGGTATACGAGCACTTCCACTTGTTGAATATATAGTGCTCTTAATCTAATCTTATGGTACTGTGACATGTTTGCATGTATAAAAGGATGTCTGAAAGCATAAGCAATTAGGCATTTGCCATATGAAACCACAGTTAAGAGATCTAGGAGCATAGATTAATGAATATAATTCCAATTTTGTGGCTATACTACATAATCTTTTAATCTTATTTTACAACTTGTTGGCATGGACATAACTATGGTTTTGCTAGCCAATATTAGTCTACCAGGTTTGTTCAAGCACTTTTTAATCCATGTAGATGATCAAATACGCCTCTATCAGCACTCCACATGTTTGTTTAAGGAAAAAATTAATAAATTCTTTTAAAGATATTGGTGAATTTGCTTGTTTCATTTGTTTCTTCTAACCTTTGCTTTCTAAGTTCTCACCATATTGCACTAATTGCAGGTAATTAGGTTATCTGCTGCCACACAAGATTATCCGAACTCCATTATCTGCAACGTACATGGAGTCAACCCCAAATTCCTTGAGATTGGCAGGAGAAAGCTAGAACAACTGCAAAGTGGGAACCAGGCCTTCACCAAGGGTGCCTATTACATTGGGAAGATGGTTTGGAGTAAAGGCTACAAGGAATTGCTTGAACTTCTTCAAAATCACCAAAAGGAACTAGCTGGGCTTGAAGTGGATTTATATGGCACTGGGGAGGATTCGAATCAAGTTCACGAAGCTGCTAAAAAGTTAGAACTAGTTGTTAGAGTTTACCCTGGGCGTGACCATGCAGACCCTATTTTTCATGAGTAAGCATCCTACCATATGTCCAACAACTTTGAGAAGTTGAGAGCATTTAAACAGTAATAGCTGAGATATCATGGATCCCCCCTTTCCCTTTTGTTGTGCTTTCGAATATCATTATTATCATTACACATCTGTTTGAGATTGTCGAGTGTCTTAGGGTTGGCAGCAGAAATTAACTCCCTTTTAATTTCTTTCCTTTTTGTTCTCCAGTTATAAAGTTTTCCTGAATCCAAGCACAACAGATGTGGTTTGCACAACAACAGCTGAAGCATTGGCCATGGGAAAAATTGTTGTGTGTGCCAATCACCCCTCAAATGATTTTTTCAAGCAGTTCCCAAATTGCCGAACTTACGATGACGGCAGTGGGTTTGTTGAAGCCACACGCAAGGCACTCGAAGAACAGCCTGCTCAGCTGTCTGATGCACAGAGGCATGAATTGTCATGGGAAGCTGCCACAGAACGGTTTTTGAGGGTTGCTGAGTTGGACCAGGCTTTTGTTAAGAGACCGTCAGAAGTTCCTTCGAAGAACTTTGCCTCCGCATCATTGAAGTTAAAGAGAAATATGGAGGATGCTTCAGCATATTTGCACTATGCAGTTTCTGGGTTTGAGGGAACAAGAAGATTATTTGGTGCAATCCCAGCAAGCTTGCGGCCAGATGAAGAGCAACGTAAGGAGCTTGGGTTGGCAATCCCTTCGGGTACGTGGGGCTCATAAAGTTGATTGATCTATAGATGCTTATGTGATGAAAATTGCTAGAAAACTTGAGTAAATTGCGGTAATCTCGGGGCTAAGAAAGCATGCGCACGCTCGCTTTTCTTTATCCGTCATTTTAACTGAAGCGGGGATTTATCCATGAAGAATCTTTCTGTTTAGCCAAGGATCTATCAAATGAAATAATGAAGGTGATTTCCTTTCTGGCCAAGAACTGAAAGCAAAAAGGGAACCTTGAACTTGCAAGGTCAAGTTGATTGTAATTTCTCTGTATAGATACTCACTATTGATTATTGAACTCTTCAGTATTTGTACATTTGATGAGTAAAAGTTCTTTATAGTTCTGTTTCATTGTAATTTACTGTAGGAAGAAACGAAGTGAAATGAAACAGAGCAAGTAGGTGAAAACATCAATGTCCATTGACGATTGATCCGTAAGGGGACTTGGGCTTCCCAACATCTCATCAGCTTCTACCTATGGAATTATAAGTACACCTTATCTTCAGCTTTTTGATAATCTTTGCAATCTGAAGATTAAAATAGAGTTCAATTCACAAATCCAAGTTACTATGTGATAGTGATAGACATTGCGGGTTTCACTGCCCCCTTGTTTCATGAACAGGTAGGGATTCTTATTTCTTTCTAAACGACGAAGACAAATAGTTATGAAAAATTAAATTATCAGATTAATTTATAGTCATAACTTACACAAACATAATATTTGGATAACATTTAAGTACAATATCTGGGAAGACAACAAAATATAGATTGTAATTATGGATAAATAACAATTTCATAGAGGTAATTACACTAATCTAATGTACAATTAAAAATTTTCTATTTATTTAGGATTGGCTTTTATAACTATCCTCTAATAATCTTATTTGGGTGATTTGTAGTAAACTCACCTGTTATTTCTTATTTCCTTTTTATTTAGGCAATAACGTTATATTTACTTACTATTAACAATTTTATTTTATTTTGTAAGAATTATTATTATATTGATGTTATCCGTTATATGATTTTCAATTCACTTTTTCAATACTTATTTATATGTCGTTCTAAAATAATTTTAATTTGTGTAAATAATGATTATGTATAATATTAGTTGAAGATGTGCACAACAAATCTTCAGAAACAACGTCGTTTTACAGGATCCTGGCAGAAATGATGTCGTTTAAAAACAGCACCGATTCGTTTGAAATTCTGTAACCGCTGGTTTTTGCTTAGTCTCGTAGTACCCGCGCATCGTCGCCACCTGCATCCCAGTGAAATCCAAAACCAGAAAACATCCCAAAACAAGCCACTTTCTATCCTTCTTTTGCCTAGACAACTCATCAACCTTTACTCTCTTTTGTCTCATTTTGCATGCTAACTCAAGAATAACCCAGCAAAACGTAACTGAACTCAAAAAGCATCAATTTCTTCTTCTTCTTTGTGCTGTGATCTTCCACGTTTTGCAAACCCTGAAACAATGCCAACACGTGGTTCTCCAGGAATCATTTCACCTTCCTTTCACTCTCCTTTTAACCCTTGTTCTTATCATCATCTCCTCACTGCCATACACCTTCACTCTTACACACACATTTCTCGTTTCTTGTAACAATGGCTGATGAATGTAAGAAGCCTTCTCAATTTGATGAAGAAGTTGACTCTTCACCTGCTTTGCCTGAAGGCTGGATTGCTGCCAATGAAGTTAACGAAGACGGTGTTGTGGAAGTAATCTCTTACTCAGCTTAGCTATGTGGCATTTCAAAGTTTTAATTTTTCTTGTTCAATGTTTTTCTTTTCAATTTTGGTTGGAGTGAACTGATGTTATAATTGTTTATTCATTTAGTTTGTTGATCACGGCAAATAGTTCTACTTTCTGTTTATTTTTGCTAATAGTTTCACTTTTGTGCTTATCATGTCACGTACTAAGATATGAACTTGATTGTATTATTATTACTCTTATTTAAAAAGCTGCTCTAATCTGGTTTTGTTTTAGCTCTCTGTGGAAAATTTATGTTTCTCCTTGTAGCTTAACTTTTGGTTGAGTAATAGACAAGCTACTGCAGTTATCAAATTTTCTTGCTGCTGATACAGTAGCTTGAGCTCTTTGTGTCAAGGTCTGTATACATTTCATTTCTCCACGAGTCCAATGATTGTTCTCCTACTGTATGTCATGGGTTTGATATCATGCAAAGCTATATCTGTGAATGATGGAACAAACTTGAGTCACATCAGCTGACATAGGGCCGTTATAATCTCCATTGATGTTTAAAAAGATTGGGGGAAGTTCTTATCTCAGTGCTAGGTTCTTTTGCAGTTTTAGATAAATGCATGGAAAGTTTTTCTTCTTTTATCCTCTTTTGATGTTATTATATATTAGCATATATGGATTTGCTTGATTTGGAGCTTTGTTTATGATTTGTCAATTTTGAATATATCTTTATCATACTAGTCAGCTAAAGGTTTTTGTTTTTTATTGAATGTTGTGATTAATATGGTATTGATATGACTACTCTGCCTCTAATGAACATCAATTAGATATGACTACTCTGCCTAGAATGAAAATCCGCTTCTGCTGGTGATCTCACTTTTCAGGCCTTGCTTAATATAGAATTCATATGACTACTCTGCCTCTAATGAACGTCAATTAATCTCACAAAAAGCTAATGTTTGAGCAACCAACAGATGCTAATATCTGAAACCCTGAAAGGGGAAAATTATCTCTAGTTAGATATAGTTGAGGCATTTAACCTGAATTATTAAACATGAACGTGCTAATATTTAATACAATGTTCTGGGAGAACAAGTTCCCCAATGGAACAAGCTTCCATCCTTTGTCTGAAGAAAATAAATTGTTCTGCCTTTTGCTTCAAGCTACCCCTTCTCAGATTTGAGCAATGAGTGTTGCCATGCTTTTGAGCTTGGCAACACTCTTTATTTTTTGTTCCAACTTCGTTAAGAACTGCTATGAAAAGTATCGGTTTTTAGTTTAATAGACTACTGCACTGCATTTTATATGTATTGGAACATTAAATAATCTTAGAAAAGGATAAGATATAAGCAACCAACAAATCCTAATATCTGAAAATCCTCTAAACTAGCTAATTTTCTCTAACTAGAGGTAGTCAAGACATTCAATTAAAACTTTGTTTTTCAAACATGTGCTGATATGTGAATGCCAATCTTTTCCAAAATAAGTTCCCTCGTAAAACAAAAAAAATTTTATTGAAAAAATTTCTAATGTTTCTTTCTAGTTATTCCCTATTTATTGTACAACTTAAGATTCACATGTTGCCATGCTGAAGCATGGTGACATGTGTTAATTTTTTATTTTGAATCATTAAGAACCGCTATGAAAACTATCGGGTCTAATTAAATTCTTTGAAAACACTTGAAGCCTCCACAAAAGTATTTGTGTCACTATCTGTTTTCTATTTGTTTTCCAATTTCAGATACACATGTTGCCCTTATTGCCATTCGACATGGGAGCGTGTGTTATTTTTTATTTTAAATCACTAAGAACCGCTATGAAAACTATCGAGTCTAATTCATTAAAAAACTTAAAAGTGCTCTAAAGAGATGCTTGCTACCTCATCTTTTTCTCTGTTCATCTTAGTTTTGTTCTGTTATCCAAGGAAGCTGCTAAAAATTACTAAAAATGGGCACCATACTCATGGTAGCAATTTTAAGCTACTGAATATGCTTCATGCTGCTAGTAAAAGTGATGGAACTAGCATTTAGAAATATGAAAATAAAATGGGAAGTAAGCAACCAGCGATCTCCAATTTTCTTTAATCATGTATTCAAATCAATTTTAGAACATATATGTGCTATTGTTGTGCAATAATCGGAATAGAAAGAGAAAAGGAGAAGAAATCACACGAGGAATTTAAGTGGTTCGGCTATGAGCTTACGTCCACTGTGACGGTAAAAGTATTCACTATGTTGTAAATTAGGGTTACATCAATATGAATATATAATAAACCCTAGTTCCCAAAATATCCAAAATACCTTTACCATACCTCCAACAACTAGCCACCTTCTTCAGTTGTATGACATATGAGCCACACCCTCAACAGCTATCTTAAATATCATAGTCAGTTCCTTTTACTACCTATCTATGTCATTGATAGTTCATCTAGTTTTGTTGATCCGTGATGGATGTGAAAACAACAGAGATAAGAATAAAATTCTATAAGGTTGGCTCTTTAGGGAATGATAACTTGATCAGTGCAATCATTCTTCCTATGGTTTATTCTAAACCTCAAACTAATCTGCTCAAAGTCCTGCTGTTGTCAGATTGATCTTGACGTTCTTAGCATGATTGTGATGGCTCTCAATTCATGTCCCTGATGAACATTGTATTGACTATTCTTCAATTCTATTTTATCACATTTATTCTCTTACCTAATTCAATCTTTAACTTGCAACAAATAAAAGCTTTGAATAAAAATTTTATTTATTTCCATGCATATGAAATGTTTATTATCTTTCAGCGTGGAAGACTATCTATCAGAACTTGTCACAGTTAAAATTAATGTTTTCTCACTTTTATCATGTATGGACAAAGTAAGCTTTCTATTAACTTCTTAAACATTGACCGAATAGAAACCTAATATGAAGTTGATCCTATTAATTTTATGTATATTACTTCCTTAAAGGAAATAGTCTTTAAATCATGAAACATAAGTTATATATGCTTAGGTTGTACTGCAATGATTTGCATGGTTCCTTAAAATTATTACTCACTATATTTCTCATGAGAAAACTCTTAAATGCTTTTCAAAAATACATGTTTTTGCTAGTCTTAGACTATACCATTATTTATTTCTTTTTATATATTATCTTAAGTGTTTGATGTGAATTGATGATTTGCTAGACAATTTTTTTTTCTTACTTTACTTTTTTTACTTCACTAGCTAAAATGGCAAATAAACATAAATACTATAGGAAATTAGACAAAAGAAGAATCACTTGGGAACAAATTGATGAAGGTAGAAAACTTTTGGAAAATTTAGGACCTCTTTTTATTTTAATTTGTTATAAGATGAGTCTTCTCCATGATACTTGCACTTGCAGTACTTCACCAATGTGACAACAGGACAAACATTTTACACAAGGGATGATCTAATGCGCTATGTTGCATGTGCAAGGCAGGCAAACCTCCCTCAACCACCGGTCAGTTTTAATTCCTTTTGCTTTTGTTCTTGTTCACAACTAAGAAATCATTTGGTTAAGGTATCAGCTATCAGCGTATGATGGAAAAATTAGAAATAACAATTATATAAGTTGAATTTTTGAAAATAAAAAAGATAGAAGGGTAGTTCTGAAGTTCTTGCTTTATTTAAGCATGCAGTATGGTTTACAAAATTTACTGCATATTCTCTTACCATTTTGCTACCCATGTTGCCTTATTGTCTACAATTTTTTAGCAAGATTTTCGTCCCATTTATTTTACTCAATTTATGTCTTATGAAAAAAATCTGCCAGTCGCTTTCCTTTACCTTAGCATTTATTTATTTATTTTCGAACTTTATAGGCATTTGATTACCAGCCAGTGGATCCGGAGTCAGTAGTACGCTGTACTCGATGCAGAAACATCGGACACAATGCTCCGGATTGTCAATTCTCTGAAACATACATTCGGGTACATTGATTTGCTAATTTATTCACTCATTTCTCTTTATATTTCCCACAAACTTTGACAGTCTCTTCCCTTAAAATTCCTAATAACTTTATATTTCTTCAACTTTCAGGCAATCGCTTCAATATTTGAGCCACCTCCATTTAAGAGAGGTCAATCAAATGAAAGGACTGTGTATCAGTGCAGTCGTTGTGGTCGCTATGGTCATAACGTTCGGACTTGCCATGGACCCATCATATCCTAGGCTTTGTCTCTGCCAAGCCAGTTAAACTTTCAAACAGCCGCTTGTCTTGTTTCCCAGCTTTTAGCTTTTGAGTATTTGGTTGCTTTCATGTTTGTGCTTCGGAACTAAGTTATGTTTCAGTCAGCCTTCCACCTTAATGCGATGCGTTTGTGTTTGTTGTTGTTACTCGTGACTAAGTTATGTTTCAGTCAAACTTTTAAGTTCTTAAATGCAGTGCTCATGCTTTGTTGTTTAAGATGGTCAATCCCTCCTTTTTGAGTCCATTCTGCTGAGCTGAAGTATATGTAAAATATAAAGTATTATATATGGTATATGAAAAATATATTTTATTATATATATATATATATATATATATTTCACATGTTTTTCGTATTTAAATTTGTAAGAGGAGTGATGGAAATTGTGGATATAAAATTTTAATAAATAAAATTTCATAATAATTGTTAAAAAAAAATTTAATTACACTCGGGAGAAAACTGAACCCTTAACTATCAATTTAAGTCAACTGTTTGGGTTTTTTTTTTTTTTTTTTTTTGTCGTTTCTTAAAATATAGAAAAAGTAAAAGGGGAAAATAGAAAATTACAAATAGAGAAAGTTTGCGATGTAACGAGTTTGCGCCTTTTTCGTCTGGAAAAGCTAAATGGAAGAAACGGTGTAACGTGGTGGTTTCTGCCTTGTTCAAGCGCTCTTTCGTCTCTGCTTCATGTTTGGATACAGAGAAAACGGTGTATACGAAAGGATTTTCCCAATTGTTTCGCTTGTTTCAAGGCAATTTCTATATCAAACTTAAAGAGTATGTTTTGGCATGCAAAATTAAGTGAAATTGTGAGTTTCTTATCTCTTGTTTTAGCTCTTTAACAACTTATTGGCATGCATTCACCATTTACTCTATTACTTGATTGGATACTGGTTTATATATTTCTCTCAAACTCTTTCTTTATTGTTATGTTTATACATTTTAGGAAGCTTTTAAACTCGGAGATTATAAATTGTTAACCTCATTAATTGATTCTTATTCAGTTAAAATACTATAATAGAGCTCTCTAAAATTTATTTGTGAGGAAGTAGTACTACAGGTTAATTAGGGTTATCTTTTGAGCCCTAGTAAACTGTTCTTACTATTTCTAAGAATTCAAATTAATTAATTAACAAAAAAGAAAATTCTTAAATAGAAAAATGATATTTATTACTGAAAATTTTAAATTTGTTTATATTACACATATAGAGAGATCATCTCTCTATTTCAGTGTGTGTTTTCGATAAGATAATTAGGATTTGAATCTTTTAATTAATGAGATAAGTTAGATGTTATCTCATTTTAAATTTTAGGACACTTGGTAAGTAAACATTATTGTTAATAGTGATTTATGGAAATAGTACTATATACTAGGTTGTAGTGTTTTATAAAGGATTTGATGAGTGAAGGTTTTAATATTCAGGGGAAAAACTGGCCTTAATTTAATCAAATTTGTAGGATACTTTGGGAGTTTGCAACCATTTTCTATTTTTTGCACAGTTAGCTCTTGGAGGGCCAGAAAGGAGGAATGCTAAGAATGAGCATTTTATTGTTTTCCTTTTCTATTTCTTGTCCTTATCAAGATCTAAACTGGAGCTTTATGAAGTTATAACTTAATTGGCAAGTGTGAAATGGGACTGGAAGTACATGATAGTCTGTATGTGTGCTCTTGTGTCTTTTAAATTTGTTCTTTTCTCCATTATTAATCCTCTCAAGTTGTCACATCTGATTGACCTTGAAGATTAGGTATTAATGTTTTTAGCGTATTGAGAATTTAAGGTTAAAATACCAGACATTAATTCTTTTAGACAATAATAACTTGTAAGTATCTTATTGATAGCATTTTTAGCTCTGAATCTCAGGGTTTCAGTTTTCTAACAAGCATTCACTTCTCTTCGTCATTATTCAATTTCCCATTCAAAGAAGTGAGATTGTGTCAATTAAGTCTCTGAAGTTAATATTTTTTATGACTATGTCTCCTGTGATATAGTTTCTTCTGACTTAATTTTCTGTTGATATTGAATTTTTTATCTGAATATCTCCTTAAAATTCAATGCAGCCCTATCCTGTGAATAGCTCTCTTATTTGCTCCTTTTTGCCATAAGTAGAAAAAAGTTAGCTATGATGATCAGAAAGACTGGAGATTGATGCTTTTCAGAAATATCAGATAGAGAATGATTGATCAGCTAGAGCAAGAGCTCTGGGACATTTGGACTGGAGAACCAAGGGTATGGTCATTGGTTGCAGAGTTTTCTTGATGATCCTTGGTAAAATTAAGAGTTGCCCTGATTTGAGATAAAAGATTAAATAGTTTTACGTGGTAATAAAAATTTGTGCTGTCACTATTTTAAGAAGCACGAAAGGATTATAACCTTGAAGAGTATTGAGATTGCTTGAAATTAGGATGAGGACATAAATCTGATTGTCACAGAGTCTTTCTAATTACATATTGCTGATTGGGTATGGGGCATTGTCCAATGCAACAGATTTTTCAATTCCTTAGTTCAATTCTTCCAACAAGAAGCCAATTTATGAGGTACCTTCAGAAGTTGGGAGGGCTGCATTTCAGTTAGGGCTTCCAAATTCCAAGGCTGCTGGCACCATTGTGTTTCAAAGTCTGTTTCACTTTCAACGTTTGCCTCTTGTTGGGTTTCTTGCAAAATGCAAGTTTCTTTATCTCCCATATTGCGTATGGTAAGCTCAGTGGTCACTTTTCTTGAAACTTGGAAGCTCACCTATTCTGTTGTTTGGACCTTCTATTAAATGTTATTTATTCTCAGAGCAGCCTCTGTCTAGAGCATGATGGAAGTAGCATGGTGATAAGCACTAGAGTGTGATTCCAGTCCTTAGAGCTGCCACTTCGTGTCGCAACCTTGCTTTAGTCAGATTGACATTAGGTAAGGGCCTTTAGACTCTCCTCGTTGTGTCTCATTGTTCACTGAAGAACCTTTGTCAATGAAATTATGTTTTGATTATCTGTTGATGAATTATTTTATCACTAGGGATCTTCCGCTTCCTACTAAAATTTTGTTGGCTGTTGTCAATGTTTCTCATCATACTAGGGACTACAAATGGGATTGCTTCTTTCAGCCTTTGTGTGTTGGAAAGAGGGTAATATAGCTGTGGATGCATTGTGGAGGTAACTTATTTTGACAGTCGTTTGATCTGGAGTTTGTATTATCTTTTGTCTATATGCCTTTATTGTTCTAGAAAATTACAATAACTGCAATTACCATTTTATTTTGTTTTATTTGTTCCTTTTCCGTAGCCAAAAAAAGAAAAAGGAACTATTTATTAAAGACGAGGAGGATTAGCAAATAAGAATAATCTGTTTCCTATTTTATCATCAGGCACGTTTGGGTCTCCAGTTGTAACACGCGGAGAGAATGGAGACACGTGGCTGTAGAGGCATCTTTTCCTTCTCATGCATTGCCCTATTAATGCCTCGTTCTCATCGCCAACCTAGACTAAGCTGCTTCGCTCACAGAGAGTGAGGAGAGATTTTCCTATATGGCTGATAAAAATTCACCGGAGCAGATTCCTGAGGGCTGGAAGTTTGAGACCAAAACCAAAAGAAATGGGTCTCAAGTTTCGGTAATTAAACACCTATCCAAAATTTTTCTGACTATTTATGATTTTTTGGGTTTTAATACTGGATGTTTGATCAATTTATCTGTTTGCTTGAATCTATTATTTGCCTGCATTATTTGAAACTGCACAGGTAGCTGTAATTTTATTTTGGTGATGCATTGGTGCAGCGAATTTGATTATGTAGATTTTGTTGCCTAGTTTGTAGATTATATCTATTGGAGTCTTGATCGGTAAATCTTGTTGAATGCTAAAGCTAATTAATGGTGAATATGGTTTGTTTTTAATGATTGTGAACCTGATATTTTTCATTTATACAGATCTCGGAGAAAAAGTTATCTATGGTGCAGAAAGTTTTAGCTGCCATTCGTGGTATTTTGTTTGATAAATTTAAGACGCATATTACAGGGACTTGTGAATTAACCCTGCTACTTTTGTTCTTGTTTGAAAAATGTCAAATGACCAGTTTACCAGCACAGTTGGTTTTCTATTCTAATGAATACTATCATGAATGGCCTACATGCCTGAGGTAAAATATCACACTGTCTTTAGTCTTTGAGAATGATAGCCTTAGTGGCTAGTGCTGTTGTTCAAGTCTCTGAACCTGGAAGTCAAGTGGTTGGCAGGATTAGAGCAGGGCTGAGTGTACTTTCTCTGAGACGTCTCTTGAGCAATGGATTATTAGTTTTTAAATTTTTAAGAGTTATTCTCAGCTCATTAAATGATTCGGTTATAAAATATGGATTCTAATCATATTTAGTGGGTAATTGATATATAATTGGGAACTTCTAAGTATTGACTGAATTGCTAAATTATGAGTTTGTTTTTATTGGAAATCCAAGCTTATGTCTTTACCATATGTTATTTGCCTGGTTGCTTAGAACTAAATATTCTTCTATCTTAGTTTTGCAAGTAACCATGTAGCATTAAGTAATCTTTGATATTACCTTTGACTATGCATGTTTTTGAATTTTGATATGAATGTATATTATTAGAGTAGTTTTGCCTTCATCTGGTGAAACAAAATATTATGTATGTCCTAAAACAGATTACGGGATTATAAAATTTTAAAACACAATGTTTTATTGATGTGTTCCTTTGAATGTGTGGCTATTGTAGCACTACATCTGCCATAAAACTGGACAACGTTTTTATACCTATGAAGATATGATGCGCTATGTCAACTATGCCAGAGAAGCTGGGCTCCCAGTCTACATGCCAGTGAGTTGGAGCCTCTTATGGTCTAATATCTTTTATTAGAAATTTTATGTTGGATAAGGAAAACTGTTTTAACATTGGAAGCTAGGTAATATAAATAGCTATATGATTTTCTATACTTGTCCATTTTTGTTTCTAGATCCTTAACATTTGATACATATTATTTGTCTTCTGCATGCCTTTTAAAGCTTAGCTTGTCTTGACAATTTTAATCTTTTTAACCTGTCCTTATCACTCTGCCACTATCTTCTGCTGGATTGGTATACATATGTGAATTCTTTTCAAAGCCTTTGGGGCCAAGATTTTTCTGCCCCTTCCTTTCACTAGGGATGGAGGTGGAAAGCTCTCTGTTATCACTTTTGCTTTTCCCAGGTTGGTTTGGTCATTTATAGCTCTTTAACACTAGACCAAGCTATATAATGGCTCTAAAAACTTTTACCTTTGAAGCTTGCCTCACCTAAGGCCAAGCAGGGCTTTCTCCATTGTATCTATTGTCGTCTTGTAATTTTCATTGTTTCTCTCCTTTTCCCATTAGATGGTGGTCAATCTAAATATAATTTATCTTTTTGTTTGGTACTAGCAGCTCTCTAGAAACATCTCTTCCTTTACTCCTTCTTTTCTGTTTGGAGCTTCAAACATTGCTGGTGTTAGAAATGGTTCAAATAGGATAAGATTAGTTTTCAACAAGCATGTTTTCTTGGAATCACTGTAGGGTAAACCATCTTATATGTTTGTATATCCGTGGTGTCAAAACATTTTGCCTCTTGATTTCAATAAATGCTCATTGCATTTTTTTCCTAATGAGATGCCATTTTATATTTAAAAAAACCTGGCTCCTTCGTGAATGTTGCTAGTTGAAATTGTGATTTTGTTAATCCCAAGAGATGGTTTGAATGGTATGATTCCTGGTTTTAAACCAATCACGTACTAAAATATAATAAATTTCTCAACTCACATTTTATTCGCAATTTTCCCTGTCTATTACTATTCTTGTTATGTGCATCTCTATCCAATAAGCAGTTATTACTTCTTAAATTGTTCTTAAATTACAAAAGAAATATGATAGCATGACTAATATTGCTTCCTTCTTTCTCTTGTATATTTATCCTCTTTTTTCTTAGGAATTTGATTTCAGGAGGAAGAAGAAAAAGGCTGGACAGAGCTCAGCATCTGCTCACAATCAGAGTAAAGTTTTGACTTCTCTTTGACAGAAATCCCAACGAACACCACACCACCACCTCCCCCACCACCCCCCTCCCAAGACCCCCCCAACCCCCCCATAAATAAATAGAAGTGGATATCTTTGGTTACCCGCATCCCTTAAACTCCCAAATTCCTAGTGTAGATAAGTGTTCATCTGACATGACACCAAGATAATTCCACATGTATCATCAAGACTGCTTTGCAATAAACCTTGAAGATATTTATGAATTACATGCTCAATCAATAGCATATTAGTTTAGATTCATGTGGCTGATGTATTATTAGGTGGTTTTCCCTTGTCTCTGATATGAACTCTTTCTGTTGCAGTTGAGAAAAGCTTGGACTCGGAGCAAGGCACTGATACTGAGAAGAGCTTGGACTCGGAGGAAGGCACTGATACTGAGAAGAGCTTGGACTCGGAGAAAGGCACTGATGTTGAGGAGTTGGATTCTCCCAGGAATGATCCAATTGAGAAAATTTCAGCTTCTGAAGCAGACACCTTACCACATGAGCTGGAGCAGGAACCTAGGCAAACTATCAGTGAGCAAGCTCCTCCTGCTCCAGCAGTGGAAATCCCCCGTCCTAGGCTCCGGGCTACTGTGCTGCCAAGAAGCTTCAGGAGGATGAAGCGCCCCCGCCCAGGCATGCAACTCCACCCGAGGTTTTTCTAAAAAGATCGTAGGCATCCAGTATGGAAATAATAGCCATTGAATCATGGCTAACCTATGACTTTTGCTTTCTGTGTTAAAGACTTGTTATGTTTTGTTTGTGCTTTGAAGTTCACCTTTGTTTGTGGATGGTTAAACTTTAT
This sequence comes from Bursera cuneata, assembly GCA_026212285.1. NCBI lineage: Eukaryota > Viridiplantae > Streptophyta > Magnoliopsida > Sapindales > Burseraceae > Bursera > Bursera cuneata. The sequence continues at coordinate 21,074 of JANLJB010002916.1, forward strand.
AATAATCTATCTAGGACTAGGAAGCTTTTTTAAAGTACGTATTGGTGTTTTACGCTTTCAATGTGGTGCCGTCTTTACGTTGTTTGTGTGCATATTATTTACCAAAGCACGAGAAATGTTAACACATTTCCTCGTGAGCTTTTCTGATAATACTCGTAGGCTTTCGAGATTAGGCAGGAATCAGTTCTAGCCCCATGAAGTTTAGCCTATTCTTAATTGTGGTTCCTGTAAGAAGTCAAATGTATGATGCTTGCATGTGGTCCCGAAGAAAGTATGGTCCTACCCCATTTCAAATACTCTGGAATTTGTGCTGTTTTCCTATTCATATTTACAGGTTTATTTCTTTTTCATAGAACATATACACTTAAGCATCGTGCAAGAGTTCGTGGCAATTAATCTGAACAAGTTTGCCACTGGTAATCTGTCCCAATGAAATCAATGATCAAGAATGTGTAACGGATATAAATGGTGAAGATTATTTCTGTTTTTTTATGCGGTGCATCTTCCTCGAGTCTCATTCAATGACTACGTACTAGGCGTCAGATAGCGTTCAATGGTGCCCGTTTGTCATTCAATCAGTTTAGTCTCCATTATTTTGGGATTTCTGGGTCTAAGCTACATTTTGGAAACAAATAGCGGCCACTCCCATAACTTGAAGGGAATTGGTTTCGAAGAGAAAAAGAAACACAGGATACGCACCATTACCCTTGTTGAAAGTTTCAGATCTGCACTCAATCTAGAATTGATTTCAATTATCTAAAACATCTGAAACACACAATGTCAACAAGAAATTGAAACTTCCAAAATGGCTACGGGTACTTTATTTCGACACTCGATAATTGCTGAAAAACGAACTTCAAATTGCGAATACAAGGCCATTTCTGGTAAGAAGATTCTTCCCGGCTACCTTGAACTCTCCTCCTAACCTCAGAATTCTTCATCACCGTCTCTCTACAACAAGGAGCAAGGCATTGAGCACAGGACGTCGAGATGAAGTAAAGGTAATCGAATGGCTGAAAAAAGAAAGAAATAATGAATCTTAGCTACAAAAGAAAACTACCTCCGGAGTAAAAGTGAGGCCAAGTCTAATCTCTCCCTGATACTCTTGCTCCTTGACCACATTGTATGGGGTTGGAGGGAGGCTTCCTTCCATGAACAAAGGCTCTAGAGGAATTCTGCAAGGCAAACTTTATCTGAGTCATGTATTTGAATAGCAAACAAAAGGGCTAGAGTCCAAATGCAGTTTCAGCAGCTCAAGTTAGAAGAGGTCTTGATATATACCAAGTACAGTGTGATTTGAGAGACTTTGTAGATTTATGGTGAAGAAGTACGAATTTAACGGAAAAAATAACTCACGTTGCTTCTCCTACAAAATCATCCTCTGTACCAGCATCGCTATCCATTATCTTCAAGGAGAGCTCCGAAATATCACCAGTAATGGTAAAAACAAAAGTCTCGTTCCATTCTGGTTCAGATCCTTTACCTGCACAGAACTGCCACAGTATTACACTAATTGCTTCACAAATCTGAACCAACATTACACGAAAGCACTTCTCTTCCAAAATTAAGATGAAAGGAAAAATATCTTCCATTTTGATGGAAGTGGCAAGAAACGAACCTGATGCAACACTGCTTTTCTGCTCCTGGCTCCGGCAAGTAATAATGACATATGGATCCATGTTAACTGATTAGTCAAAACAAAACATCAAATTCTCAATTCTACTATGAAATATTAATGCCGCAACTCAAATGTACGTAATACACGGATCACCCAAGAAGGTTGAGAATAAATGGAAGAATATCTTCTATTATTCAAAAGAGATCATGAATATGAATAAAGTAATCATCACCCACTCTACTGCCCGGTGTCTACACACGTTCAGAAAGAGATATTACCCAGAAAGTCGGTGTTCTCAAGACCCTTGCATCCAACAAGAAGAACTTCAAGCTTTCCCGTCGGCATCCTTTCTGGCTTGATGGCTTCAACTCAGAATCTCTATCCGATCGTCCCAGGTTTTCCAACTCTGCCTGTTTCCCCTCCTTTGCTTGTCTGTTTTTTATATCCCCTCTGTAAAGAGAAATTTAGAAAATCAAATTTTTTATTCTTTCCACTATTAATTAGATTTGAAAGATCATTTCATAATAGCAATCTTACGAATGTTCCAATTTTACGGAGATTTTATGCGATATACCTCCAGCTCGTGATTTGACTTGGGTTGGAAGTAGGCGTAATTGATTTCGATTAAAATCTGAATCTCATGATATAAATAAGTTCATATTTGCACCAACTAAAGGTTATGTTTTCAAATCAAGAATTATACTACTTTAAACTTGTTAAGCTAGGTCAATTGCAACATGCCCCAACTGCAATTATCAGATTGTACCAACCTTAAAAGGTTCGCCAAACCCAATAACCAAGCACAAAAGTTCAGAACGAATCGGTGTATCTTCCTCTCAGTTTCAATCAATAATCACGCACTAGGCGTCGGATAGTGTTCAATGATGCCTGGTTGTTATTCAATCAGTTTTAATCTCAGTTTTTTTTTTTTTTTTTTTTTTTTTTTTTTTTTGGGGCTAAGCTACAATATGTAAACGAGTCGCCGCCACGCCCATAACTCGATGGGAATTCATTTTCGAAGAGAAAAAGAAACACAAGATACGATCCAAATCCAATAGGATGGTTGACAGTTTCAGACTCAATCTAAATATATAAGATCTCAATTAACCAACATTTGAAATAGAGTGCCAAGAAGAAATTGAAACTTCCGTAATGGGTTCAGCTGCATTATTTCGACATTCGGTAACTGGTGACGACGTACTTCAAATTGCAAACACAAGGCCACTTTTTGTAAGAAGATTCTTCCCAGCCACATTGAACTCTCCTCCTCACCTCAGAACTCTTCATCACCGTCTCTCTGCAGCAAGGAACAAGGAGTTGAGCACAGGACACCAATAATAATGTAAAGATGGCTGAAATTTTAATGCATGAAATGCTTATTGAAATGTTCTTTCAGCCCCGCCCTTTCTCTTTGCAATGCAACCTAAGTATACATACTAATAATCAGACTGAGTTGTAATCAATGAATTGTCCATCCTGAGAGTAAGAGGGCAACCAAATTGCTGAGAAAAGAAACAAGAAACAATGAATCTTAGCAACAAAAGAGAAGTACCTCAGGAGTGAAAGTGAGGCCAACTCTAATCTCTCCACGATACTCTTGCTCCTTGACTACATTGTATGGGGTTGGAGGGAGGCTTCCTTCCATGAACAAAGGCTCTAAAGGAATTCTGCCAGGTAAACTTTATCTGAGTAATGTATTTGAATAGAAAATAAAATATCTACTCTACTCAATCACTCATTAGCAAAAGGGCTGAGTCAAAATTCAGTTTCAGAAGCTCAACTTAGAATAAGGTAATGCATTGATATATACCAACCAATCAGCCATCATTACTACAAAACAAAAGTATGACGTATAGGTAAACACCCAGTGTAATGTATGAGACTTTGTATATGTTTATGAACACCTACAAATTAACTGAAAAAAAATCTCACTTTGCTTCTCCAACAAAATCATCCTCTGTAAAAGTATCTTTATCCATTATCTTCAAAGTTAGCTCCGAAACATCCCCAGAAACGGTGAAAACAAAAGTCTCATTCCATTGTGGTTCAGATCCTTGACCTGCACAGAACAGCCACACTATCAAACTACTTGCTCGATAAATACAATTTAACTCCTACACCAAAGCACTTCTGTCAGATGAAATGAATATAAATATCTTCCAGTTTATGGGGAGCGGCAAGAAATTAACGAACCTGATGCAATACTGCTTTTCTGCTCCTGGGTCCGGCAAGCAACAGTAACGTATGGATCTATGTCAGCTGCTAAGTCAGACAATATATCAAAATCCTTAATTTTTCTAAGGTAATTTCCATGATTAAATACATATAGTACAGATCACCTAAGAAGGAGATCACGAACATGAATTAAGTAACCATACACTCTACCAAATGGGTGTCTGCATATGTTGAAAGAGAGAGATCTTACTCAGAAAGTCGGTGTCTTCAAGACCTTTGCATCCAACAAGAAGAACTTCAAGCTTTCCGTTTGGCATCCTTTTAGCTTTGACTTGGTTGCTTCAGCTCAGGTCAGAATCGCACCCAGTTTGATTGTCCTTTACCTGTTTGTTAGCAATTGCCATCTGGTATTATTATTTTTATTTACGCACGCCCCTCGTACCGTGCGTTTCGTAGGTGGGTCAATCATCACTGGCATGACTTTTTGGCATTTAATTAAAAAAAATTGGTATTACTCAAGTCCCTCTTTTAAGCTTTTAAAATATATATTAAATAATTTCGAAATTATTCCTTTTTTTTTATTAAAATCTATTTGCAATAAAAATCTAATACCTTCCTTGTTTGTTTTCGAGACCTACGTTCCGTCTTCAATTAGATTTTGTTCATTTCATCAATTAGATTCTTGAACGATATATCTCTCTTAATATTTTAAAAAATATTATAAATATATAATATATAAGCTATGAAAGACCTTTTTTTGATATATATTCTGATTATGAAACTAATAATCAGACGCATGAATATTTATAAATCTAACTTTTAAATTTTATGTTAGTAATATGGGATTCAACTGGATCTTATATAATGGATATCGGTTTAACCAATTATTAAACTAATTACATAATAGTTGGTGATTAAAAATTTGAATATTTAAAACACTTTTAATAAGATTATTTAATAAATAATCAAATAATTACAAAATTATAATAAATTCAATAAAAATAAAAAATAAAAAAGATAAATATCGTATGTAATAAATCTCATTAATGATTGGCTGGGTGAAACTAACCGACCCACTCACAACGCTTAACTCTCGCACTTTGTCTTCTAACGTACGCACCTTAAAAGAAAAGAAAACAAAAATAATCCACCACACCACATTCTCGCTGAATATATAAACGCCCCCGAAGTTTGATTAAAATAAAATACCGTCTAACATTTTGAAAAAGATCATAAACACCTTTCAAGTTCAGAGAACTCTTTAATAAAAAACTTTTTATCCTTATTTATTTTATTTAAATTTAATAAAATAATAAATATTCTTATTTAAATTTATCTGGATATAAATTATATTACTTTATCAATACTCTGAAGATATTTATATTATCATTTCAAACATTGGACGAAAATTATTTATTTATTTACCCCGCACATTCCCAAATTTCAAATCAAAATTGCTGTTTGGACTGTCTCTCTATCTACTGCTTTGCTCAAACTCAACTACTCGCTCTCTTTCCCGCGAAATTTTCTCTTTTCTCGGAAATCAAGCCTAATCTCCAAACCCATTCTTATCTCTTCTTTCAATTCCTTCTCTTACTTCCTTATCAAATCCATTTGTTTTCAACTTATTCTTTTTGGCCGTTACACTTTTTATTTTTCAAATCAAGCAAACGCTTTAAGTAACATAATATAATTCTTTTCCCAACTAAAACGGTTCATCTTTGTTTCTGCTTTTGATCTGTGTCTCTTGTTTGACCGTTGCTAAAATTATTATTATTGCTATTGGAGTTGGAATGGAATTGAATTATGGGGGTTGTTGTTCTTGTTCTTTAGTCTTTAAAGATGTGACTTAGGGTTTGGCTTCGCTTATTAAAGCTTCATTAACGTTAGATTTATATTGCATTCTCTTGTGAAAGTTAAACTATGGAAGAAGTGAAAGAAAGTGATGTTGATGCCAAAAAAGACGAGAGTTTGGGTAATTTGGTTACTCGTGAGAAAACTGAAGCAAAGCCGCCCTCCCTTGAAGGGTTTGTTAATTTATCTTCTTTATGTTATTTGTATTTGTGTTATTACTTAATCTATTGTTATAGTCAACGTTAATTGAGATCGTTGATTATGATTCTTTCAGTAAACTGTAGCTCTAGCTGAACGTTGAGGTCTCATTGTCTGCCAGATAATTGAGTAAAATTATAGAAACTGATGATTACTCTTTTTGTAAGAGCAATAATAATAATAATAGTAGTAAAGATTCTTTGTGGGAATGAATACATGTAGACCCTTCAATTTGGAAAAGAAGCTTATAAAATTTTTATTAAACTTTAAGGGAATCACTTTCAGAATTTTAAGGAGGTTTCTGATGAATTATGACATTATTAAGGTCTAGTGGTCAATGAAAACTCTCTTTTGGATGCCAAACTATTTTATTAGGTTTAAAATGACTAGTATTTATTTATTTATTTTGTTTTGC
>JANLJB010002918.1:0-13817 GCA_026212285.1 Bursera cuneata
TCCCGTTTAAAAAGCTATGACAAAGACCTGGGATCATAGTTATCCACTAAGTCCAACCTTTGTATGTGTTTCAGAGAGAGGATTCGTCTTTATTTGGTATTTATGGGCCCGTCTGGTCGTAGTACCTCATCAATCAATACATGATCACATTCGAGAAGGGGAAATTACAATAACCCCCCATTCGAGAATTAAATTGAAACGTAGTAATATTATCATTAATAATTATTCTTAATAAAAATGTTTAAAACCAAATACAAGAACACAATCGTACAAGGCATATACGGCAGCACGATGGTGCTAACTTGTTGCCTTAATTGCAGCGTATGTTACCATTAGTATTTTTCTACTCCACGACAAATTTCTTCCTCAACTCAGTGCAAAATCCAAAAACTTTCTTCTCATCAGGAAGTGACTTAGAGACACTCTCTTTCTGCAAACATCTCTTAGTCCATGCCATGAACTTGGGGCTCTCTGCCTCTATGCTGAACTTGCCATAAGTCTCATATGAGTAGAACCAGCAGTAGAAAGCGATCAACACCACATCAACATACCCGAAGGTCTCCCCTCCGAAGTAAGGCTTCTCACCAAGCTGCCCTTCCAAGGTCTTTATAACTTCAATGAATTCCTTCTTTGCAGTCTCCAGCTCTTCGCCTTTTGTCGACCATGCCTTCCTCCCCGCGTCATAAAGCTACAGTAATATTCACCTTATTACTAAATAGAGTACTTTGATTGATTTAGATGCTAAGAAATTACTATTAGATATCAAACTAGAATATATGAAAACTAAAGTAATTAGATTACCTTCTTGTCTATGAAATCAGCCCAGAATCTAGCTTGAGCTCTCTGATAAGGATCAGAGGGAAGCAAAGGAGCTTTATCCTTCCAGACCTCATCAATGTACTGAACGATAATGGAAGACTCACAGATGGACTTTCCATTGTGCACGAGAACTGGGATCTTCTTGTGAACCGGGTTCATCTGCAAGAGCAGAGGGCTCTTGTTCCACAAGTCCTCTTCTCTATACTCGTACTTGACGCCTTTCTCTTCCAAAGCGATCATGACCCTGATGCCAAACATGCTGGGCCAGTAGTTCAACAGAATCACCTCGTCCGCCATGGATTGATCGGTTCAGAGAATCTTAATCGTATATTGAGGAAAGACGAAATGATAGAGCTCGTGAGAAGTGAGAGGCTTTGGTTGAGGTTTTATAGACAATGTTGCCTGTTTGGTATAGCCTAGCCTTGGGGTAAATACATAGACACCCCCAAGGTTTGGTCTAAGTAAAATCTTACCCCTGTTATTAATAAAGTTAACATAGACAACCTTAGAATTGGAAAATAAGGGGTCTTAACTTATAGAAATAGGGTCTTAATATTATTTAAAATATCAAAATAGGGATCTTTATGTTACTTTATGAATAATAAGACTAAATTTATTATTTAGATCAAACTTTGGGAGTGTTTATGTATTCACCCCCTAGCCTTTCATGGTAATTTTAAATTGCAACTTACGTCCCCGAAGATTTATTCGCATTTATGGCTTGGCTTAATTGGCCTGTCGGTATTTCAATATTTGAGAAAAAAAAATCTAGATTGTTCTGAAACATATGTCATTGCTTTCGTCATTTACAGACTACAGTTGGCGTTTCTTTGTCTTGACTGACCATTGTTTAGCTGTTATGGTCGACGAGAAAATCTTTGCTGTAGTGGCTTTATACGCAGCGCACCAATGACAAGATATGTGTCGATTACGCGCGTTGAAATGGCACACGTTGCGCTGAACCCAAACATTTTTGTTTGGTCGAAACTATGCAGACCGAAATATTATAATTCGGAGCAGGTGGTTTCCGGGACTGGCACGTAAAGAAGAAATAATAAAAAAATCACGAATTTCAAAAGATTTTGAAAAAAATTCAAAATAATTATATTAATAAAAACTCGTTAAAGTATTGATTTTGTGAAGTTCTTTTTTATATATTTTTATTATTTAATGAGAAACGAATGTAAAAGAATCATCTATTTTTTATTCAATCTTTTGATTAATCACAAAACACTTTTATTAATGAATTTTATTGAATGATTTGTTATCAATAAGACATTAATAGCTTGATAAAATCGATTGATTAAGAGTATTAACAAAACTGATTTACAGAAATTGGTTAATAAATATTTTTGTAATAATCTTTTTAAACTCATTTTTCATCTAATGCTAAGATAAGATACAAGAGTACTCAACAAATTACAGTAATCCAGTTAGTTAAAACTCTAGAAGAAATAGTTTTATAGTTTTGTCAAAGCTTTTGGAGTGTGTTCTTTTACATTATTTGTAATATATATTAACTAAAATTATAATTTTTATTCAACAACAAAATTGATTTCAAAAATATTGAACTAATATATTTTATATATATTTTAAAACTAATTTTTTTGGGGTAAAAGATCACTTCAATATTTATAAATCATCAGACCTAATCGATTCTTTAGAAAATTCAGGATTTGTAATTTTATTTAGTAAGATGGTAAACTTTATATTTCAATGAAAAATACTATAGCAAAGGTTATGTGATGGTTAATAAAACTTATTGGGTGCCGTATTAATAACTCCTAACCACAAAGGGATCTAATTTTTTCCCTATATTATTATATTTGTTAGTAGAGATAAAATAGTAAAATTATTAGAGTACGGAGGTCAATAGTTTTGACTAATAATTTATTTAATTAAAGGATATGAGAATAGATTTTTTAAAAATTTAAAGATGGCGGAAGAGAGAAATGACAAATCCTATATAAGTGAAAATAAGGAAAAAGATGTGGGTGAATAGTATCCGAAATACCTCTATCCTATTTTAACAAAAAGCAGAGTAAGTTTTAAAAATTATTTATTAAATATTTTAATTTATTTTATAAACTGTTTATTTATCTAGTTAAACATAAGTTGCTTATTTCTAAGATAATAACAATTTGAAATTGGGTCTAGGTAAGAATTATTTTTTTCTACCCTTAAGATTTACTTAAATGCCTTAAAAAACCAACTATTAAAAATCAATCAAATGCCTTTATGATATTTGAGAAAGTTATCAACATAACCCTTATTGACAAATTTCCCCAACTAATAGACAAAGGTAAAAAGAGAATTTAACACAAAACAATCAATTTTAGAATTAAAATTCTTTAACAATCTCAAATATAGAGGCTTAGTAAAAGTTTTAATATTAATTTATATATATATATATTTTAAAACTAAGGTTAGCATTTCAAGATTTAAATATATCTAAGCTTTTTTAAAATTAGGATAGCATATCCTAAAGATTTGTTAATATTTTAAAGATTGTGTAGTTCCTTTTGAAGAATATATTTTTTGAATAGAAATTTATCAAAATAAGTAATTAATAAATTAAAATTTAGTAAATTTTTATAATAAAATTATACTATTTTTAAGATGCTAAAAGGGCACACATCAAAACCCTTAAAATTAATTAACCTATGCAAGGAGTTAAAGGGTACATTTTCAAATTTTTGAAAATTGAAGGGTGTTTCGGTTAATTCGGGTTATCTATATGACGTATGCACTGACATTGCCATTTGCCAGCCATCCGAATCTCGAAAGCCGAATATTCCACATCGACATCGTAGGCATGTGACTCTTCTAGTTTTGGTGAAGATCCCCAGTTCCTCCGAGGTCTTTTGAAAAACTATATCCAAATAAGATTTTTATTTATAGATAAACAAGGCCATGAGCCTGCGCGTGTAAGTGTAATGGATGAATTCAGAAGTAACCTAATTTCCGCTTTAATGTCAAATCAATTTATTTCTATAGTTTTTTTAATATAATATCTATAAATTGAAAAATTAGTTGCATGAGAAAAAAAGTAAAAAGTAAAATTATTATCTATAAATTATCGCTCTGAGCGTTGAGTCATCTCCATCAAGGCAACCCTAAAAGCTGAGAAGGGATTGGAAAGGAAGAAGAAAATGGGTGAAGAGGTGGTGTTGTTGGATTTCTGGGCAAGCCCATTTGGGATGAGATGCAGGATTGCGTTGGAAGAGAAGGGGGTGAAGTATGAGTACAGTGAGCAAGATTTGAGGAACAAGAGTGCTCTTCTTCTGCAAATGAATCCCATCCATAAGAAGATCCCTGTTCTCATCCACAATGGCAGACCCATCTGCGAGTCATCCATCATTGTGCAGTACATTGATGAGGTCTGGAAGGATAAGGCGCCTTTGCTCCCAGCTGATCCGTACCAGAGAGCTCATGCTAGGTTCTGGGCTGATTATGTTGACAAGAAGGTACCTACCTTCTACTTATCTCCTTTTTTTTTTAGTTGTTAATTTTTAAAACGTGTTGTAAGGTTTAGGAGTGATTTGAGGGAGATTGATTGGCGATTTCCTGGAGGTTTATTTAGTTTCTTTTCAGGATTTTTGATAAAATTTTGAGCTTTAAGAATTTTCTATCATCTTTTGAAGAGGATTGTGATGAGGAGGTTTTGCATGGCTAGATATTTAAAACTATACTAATAGGGAGATGTTTGCATGGTTCTTCATAACTTATCTTTGGTTTGCTGCTCTGGTATTCCAAGTTTTGGTTTTTAAATTAATTAATTAATTATTATTTTTTTAATAATCTCTGGTGGTTATTTTTGTTCATTATCTTGTTCTATTGACTTTGTCTTAATAAAGAAATAATGATACATTATGTAATCAGAGCTTAAAAGAAGAGAATATTGTCCTATTAGCCCCTTGTCCTTGAAGTTGATGGTCACGGAATGAAGCAGATAGAATTAAAGACTCAAGTTTTACCTACCCACAATAAACAAACTGTAGTTTGTTCAGATGTCTCAATTATAATATCTATCGACTTTTGTGAAGTTTATTTGATGAAAAATCAGTTGCAGTGGGAAATTTCCTAAGAATCAAAGGTTCGAGGACTTGGAAGAGCTTTGATGCTATGATATTTGGGTTTCGAACTCATAAATCTGAATGCTAAAGACTTAAAGTTGATTTCAAATCCTTAGGCTAGATCCATAATCATGCACTTCTTGTTTGTGAATAAAGATTTAATTTCAGTACTAGATAGAAAAAAGCATCCTGATTTACCACCGTCACTTATATAAGTACTGAATACAACTGGAGATTGTTGTGAGATAATGAAGTTATGGGATTTGATGGTGCAGGTATATGAAACTGGGAAGAGGATCTGGTCCTCAAAAGGAGAAGAGCAGGAGGCAGCCAAGAAGGAGTTCATAGAGATTCTTAAGGTGTTGGAAGGAGAGCTTGGAGACAAGCGTTTCTTTGGGGGTGAAAACCTTGGATATGTAGATGTTGCACTTGCTCCTTTCTATACCTGGTTTTACGCCTATGAGAACTGTGGGAACTTCAGCGTAGAAGCAGTGTGCCCCAAGATCATTGCATATTTCAAGAGGTGCTTGGAAAGGGAGAGTGTGTCCAAGGCTCTTGCTCTGGCTGATCGGCAGAAGGTCTATGAATTCATTTTGCGGCTGAAGAAGGCGTTTGGACTTGAGTAGGACAAGTAGAGTCTAGTACAGGTTTGCAATAATAACAGATGGTGTTGGTTTAAAGAGACGTAAGAAGTATAAGGAATTGAAAATACAATGCCCCATTGTATTTTCAGTGTTCCATTTAAGCTTTGTGTTTGTCTACTGTCATTTGACCTCATTACTCCATAGATGGAGACTTTTTTGTTATGTTGCGTTTTGTGATTGTTCTGCCGAATGCTTATGTTACTAGCTTAGTGGTTTACTGGATCAGTAACTATTATTAGATTATGGGTTCAAGATAGTTACCTATTTTGTAACACCACGTAATAAGGTCACAATAGTCCAATAGTCAGAAGCCACGATTTTTTATGGATGCTATATAAGGATAGCAATTTGACGCGGTCCCACAAGAGATCCTGTATGCCCCGCACGTGAAGGGACTTACTTTTTCTGCCTCGTCCGGGCCAGGTATGGGGCCGAGTCAAGCCTCCAGACTCGTTGCCTCGACCCCTAGAATATAGGGTTTGTAAATGAAATTTTTTAAAAGTTTGGGACTGTCTTAACCTATTTTAAATTAAAAATTAAAAGACTAAATCACCTTTACAGCAAATTACAGTAATTACTATTAAAGGTATCATAAAAGAATATATCTTTATTAAAAATAACAATATTGTAACTATAAGTTTTTTTAAATTATAGTTACTTTTCTAAACATCTTACGTATTCCTATTTCTAAATCCTAATTCTTTTAATTAGGAGTATCAAATACATATATTTTAATTTTTATCAATAGTGACAATATTTTAGTTATAAGAATCAAATCAATACTTGTGATGATTATAAAGAAAAAGTGGTATGTATTTTTGTGGTTAAAGACTAAAATTTAGTGTAATTTATAAAGACGTTTGATTCTTCTGATTAGTTTTTTAAGTTAATAAAAATTAGATCATTTAATTTAATATTATTTTTTAAAAATTAAATCATTTTTTTATATATATTAGTAAGGGTAAAATAACAAATTTATTGAAATATAGAGGTTTATAAAAATTAACTTACAGAATTTTTTACTGGAGGACTTGAGAATATATTTTTCAAAACTTAGGGATGAGAGAAGAGAAAAATAACAAACGTCCCATATGAGTGAAAAAATGAAAAAAGATAGAGGTGATCAATGATAATTACTCAAAGAGTATTATGATAATATTTGGGCCTCCACCATGCTCCAGAGGACTAGTGGGAAAGGGGAGGAAGCATAAAGATTGTTTGAAATTTTATTTGACTGCAGTAGCATCAAAATGGACAAATGAAAAGTTGAAACATGAACCATGCCTACTCAGCTATGGTAGGGTTTGGAATAGCCTATACAATAGTGAGAACTCAATGAGATGGTTCAAACATTGACTTGCAATCAGTGGTTGCATTTGTTGTCAAAGGCAGAGACTTATGAAGATTTGGGAGAAATTAAAATAGATGAAAAGGAATCTCAGAAATTAGATCAGTCAATTCAATTTTTTAAGAAACCAAAAATCTACTTCAACTTCAGCACCTGATTCAACTGAGGCTGCAATATGGTCAGTATGACAAAGATGAGAGTCTACTTCTAGTATGTTGCACGGTCGCATATTCCTCATGCATGTAGCCGAACTTTGTAAATACCACGAGGATCTCTGAGCATTGCAAGCTATTTCTGTGGGCAACCGTATAGATTTTATAGTTCCAGAGAATCTGAAAATTTTAAAATTATATGCACTACAGTTAGGCCTTATAATATTCAATCTTCTCAACAAAAACAATTCCAAACCAATCACTAAAGAAGTCCTTAACGCTGAAAGTCAAGCCCACAGGCTGATATAAACATGACATTCTGATAGATGGACATCATTTAATCATTCTAACATGTACTTGACAAAATTTAATCTACGTAGAAAGAGAGAAATGAGAAAGATGTATGGAGCAATTTCAACTCAACGAATTTAGCCTATATAGGCAACCAGTATCCTACCGAATCAAATTAATTTGCATGGTAACAAAAATAATTAAACAAATAATAAATTTCTAACCTCTGTAAGAAGCATCTAAACGTAAAGGAGTTTCTGATGCTGGCGATAATGGAGCACTCACAGCCTCCCTTGCATCAATCAACATTGCAATGACGTCTCTCATGGATGGCCTATTAAGTGGTGAAGTACTTGTGCAGAATAATGCTATCTTCAGAACTAAAGTCATTTCCTCAATTGTCTTTTTTGCACTCAGATCCAGCCTTTTGTCAAATATGTCAAAGGTGGGCACTACATCATGAATTGATCTTCTCACCCAAGTGACCAGGTCACCTCCCTGCTCTAAAGGTTGAACAGGAGACCTCCCAGTAATTAGTTCCAATAGGACAACACCGAAACTATAAATGTCGCATTTGTCAGTCACTTTCATTGTGTAAGCATATTCTGAAAAGGAAATGAGCAATTTTCAGTTAGAACTACACACAATGTTTAAAAATAGTTAGCGCTCATATTTATTTTTCCAAATAATTATTTTTGTAGTGCAACATAACTGGACAACATGCAAATCCTTTACCTAGGTTGGTGTCCTGTTCCTTTGTTGCACCAAGCAGATGCTATTATGAACTCTATATAACATTCCATTGTTCATTTCTTTTGCCTCCCATTTTTCACCTTTACCCAAAGGTCCAGACTATTGGAAAAGATGCAAATATTTGCCTCAATTCAACTCATTTATGATTCACAGATACTCAAGCATAAGGTGTTTAAGATCCTATCAGTCGATAAACACAAACACGAGTTTCATTCAATCTTTCATACACCAACCATAACTTCTTAAAATTTAATAAACCTCAAGCTTGGTTCCTAATGCTATGCTTCACTTAACACGAATTTACAAGCTCTAATCCACCTTAGTCTTACTCCATTTGTTTGTGGGGAAATGGAGGAAATAAGATGAGAGAAAGCATGAACCCCAACACAATCATTGGTTTCCATATTACAATAATGAATTTCATAAATCAATTTGCTTCAAAGATTGTGGGGTGGGTGGGTGGAGGAGGGGGTGGGTGTGGCGGGTGGGATGTGGTGGTGGTGAGGAGGGGAGGAGGGATGGATGTGTGTGTGGTGGGTTCCGTTTCATTCTGGACCATGGATAACCAAACTGGATGACAATAAATACACAAGCCTAAAGTTATACTAGCATGAAGTCAGATAAACCTGAAAACATTGGAAGCATATTCAGTGAAAGTGGCATACAATGAAACACACTCTTTGTAAGAGAAATTACATGAGACTTTGACCCTGAAAAAAGAAATTAGAGTTAAAGTTTTGGGTGCAATAAGGGAGAAAGGTTAAATGATAAGATTACCTGGGGCAATGTAGCCATATGAACCTGCTATGGCAGACATGGACTTTGAGTAGGGTAAATCAATCAACTTTGCCAAGCCAAAGTCTCCCACATGAGCTTCAAATACTTCATCCAATAAAATGTTGTTTGACTTTATATCACGATGAATGATGTGGGGTCTACAATCGTAATGAAGATAGCACAGACCTTCTGCTGCTCCAAGAGCAATTCTATATCGAGCATCCCAGTCCAATGGACATGATTGCTTATTGCTGTGGAGCTGTTCCCCAAGACTGCCATTTGCCATGTACTCATATAAGAGAAGATTTGAGTCCAGATGGTAGCAGAAACCGTATAGTTTTATAATATTACGGTGCCTAATCTTTCCAAGGGTTGATATCTCAGCAAGGAAACTGCTGTCTGCATTAGCTCCATCACCACGGGACTTCAGCTTCTTGACAGCAATCACCTCACCATTAGCCAAAGCAGCCTTGTAGACGGTACCACAGGCTCCCCTTCCAATAACAGCACTTTCAGAAAAGTTGCCTGTGGCTTCCAGAAGGTCCTGGTATCTGAATCCTTCTTTGGGAAAGTAATAGTTACCTAAAACATCAGGCTTTTTCCGATCTTCAAGTGAAACAAAAGTAGGCTTTCGGTGCTTCATAGCCCAACAAATGCCCATGATGAAAAGCAAAGAAATTAATCCAATAACCGCAGAAATGATGCTTACTAATTTCTCTTTCGTGGAACCTTCCTTTATCCAGTTTGATTTCGGATTATGTGATGAAACAGATTGATGACAATGGTATGAACTCAGCAAGCACAAGCCAGTGTTTCCAGCAAAATTCGAGGCATCCATCCTCCCAAATGCAGAGGTATTTGGCACTGTTCCTATGAGGTGGTTGTTTGAAAGGTTGCAGACCAGCAGGCTTATCATCTCGCCCATTGGTGCAGGAATTTCACCAGTGAGTTGATTATCATTCAAGAAGAGAGATTCCAACATCTGCAAGTTCCCCAAACGATCAGGAATCATGCCAGAAAGATTGTTATGGCTAATGTTGAGAGCAATCTGCAGAGTTGTAAGTTGGCCCAGCACAACAGGGATGTTGCCAGAAAAAAAATTTCCACCCATTTGTAACTCTGTGAGTCGTGCCAGACTTCCTAAAGTGCTTGGGATTGCTCCAGTCAGTTTGTTATCTGAAAGCTTTAAGAGTTCAAGATTCACTAGTTTTCCAAGTTCTTCTGGGAGAGAACCAGTGAATTGGTTTCTACTAAGATCAAGCCTCTGGAGATTTCTGCAACTCCCCAATTCATGAGGAATATTCCCGGAGAGGCTATTTGAAGAAATGTTGAACGTCACAAGTTGCACCAGATTTCTGATCTCAGGAGGAATTTTCCCAAAAAAATAGTTATTTGACAAAAGCAACCTCTCTAAATTCTGAAGGTTGCCAATCTCTGTGGGTATTGGTCCAAAGAATTGGTTCTGATAAAGTTCAAGAGCAGAAAGGTTTTTAAGATTATACAATTCAACAGGGAGGCTTCCTGTAAGATGATTGTCCCCCAGCATTAGCTGCAAAAGAGACTTGCATGTGTTTAGACCACTAGGAATCTTTCCAGACAACCCATTTGACCCAAGGCTCAAAAACATCAATTTTTGATACTTGCAAAGGTGTGGAGGTATGCTACCAACAAGATTATTCATAGACATGTCAAGGATTGTGAGGTTATTGTTAACTCCAATGAGTGGTGGTATAGTTCCCTCAAGATGATTGTCAAAAAGTTGCAAATCCAATAGATATCTAAGGTTTTGAAACTCCAAAGGAATTGTGCCTGTCAAATTATTTATGGACAAGTCTAATTTATGAAGTTGTGTCAACTGCCCAAGCTCTCTAGGAATACTTCCCTGAAGATGGTTTTCGAATAGTTGAAGCAAGCAAAGATTAGGAATCTGACCCAGCTCCTTGGGGATGAACCCACTTAACCGATTTTCAGAAAGATCTATCTCAACTGCATTTGTGCAATTCCCTAGCTCAGGAGGAATTGTTCCATTCAACTGGTTGGTATAAACATATAATTTTTTCAGTTGAGATAACTTTCCAAGCTCTTGTGGAAGTCCTCCAGTGAAAGAATTTTTATGCAATGCAAGCAACTCAAGTCTTTGGATTTCCCCAATTGCGGGAGGAATCTCACCAGATAAACGGTTTTGCCAGAGAATCAAATCAGTAAGATTCTTAAGTTTCTGAAGCTCACGAGGTAGATAACCTTCTAGATTATTCTGTGCCAACCCCAGAAACTTTAAGTTCCCACAATCACCGATTTCCGGTGGTATTGGACCAGATAGAGAATTATGACCTGCCCTGATAACTCTAAGCTGCCTCAACTTACTAATTGATACAGGAATTGGGCCAGTGAGATTATTACTGTAGATTACCAGTTCCTCTAGTGAAGTTAAATTTCCAATCTCCACAGGAATTTCTCCAAAAATGTAATTTTCGCACAAATAAAGATTTCTAAGTGTGCTAATCAAGAACAATTGTTTAGGTACTTCTCCATGAAGTCTATTTGTGCAAAGGTCAAGAATCTCTAAATTACTACAATTAACAAAATCTTCAGGAACAGAACCAGAAATGAAATTCATGGACAAATTAAATTCAACTAATTGAGGAAGCTTACAAATGCTTGGAGATAGAGTACCAGACAAGTTGAGGCGATTAAGATTTACAGAAGTTACCTTAAAATCAGTACACTTGACACCAACCCAGTTGCAGGGAGTTAAGTTTGATGAATTCCAGCTTTCAAGAGCGTTGGTAGAGTCAATAAGAGAAGCTTTAAACTCCAAAAGAAAATAACCCTCTTCATTTGACGATGCTACTAAGATGTCAAAAAGACAAAACATCAACACTAAGAAAATTAGCTTTCCAAACTGGGGCTTCCCCTGTCTTGCCATTTATAATTACTGTTATGATCACTTGACTAGCCTATGAGAATTGCCTTGCCAAAATAAAATACAAGGAAAAGTTTTCACTGGAAGCATTGCATGGTTTTCAAATTAATGCAACATTAAAAAGATTAAGAAAAAAATAAGGAATTAAGGCTAAACAAGGAGCGTAAAGCCACTGATACATAAACTGAAGTGAGCAAGCTTGAAATTTGAAGGAAAGGGAGGACTCGAAGGTGGTGAAATAACTAAAAGCAATGCGCAGAAGCAATTAATAAAGTCATGAGATGATAAGGCTAAGAGAGACAAAGACAGCAACCAACCTTGGAAAAGAGAACGAGAGGCCAGAAGACAAAGAGAAGTGTAGAAGAAAAGAATGCATTGATTGAATGATTGATGGAGGAAGGCAAAAAACCGTGAGAGTCACGACCTCTGAGCAGTGAAAAAATGCTTTTAGAGTCAACGCTACACTTTACAGCAAAGTGCTTCTCCTCCTTCTTCTGCTTCTACTAGTTGCATAGCCTTTTATTCTTTCTTCTGGGCTGATGATAATGCGTTTGATAAAGTGGAAAACAGGGCGTGGACGTGAGAGAGACGAGACGTGGAAATATGAAGATTATGATCTCCGCCACAGTTGCTGGGCCTGCCAATTTGGAATGTAAAGAAGCGTTTGGTTTCTGTTGCTGCTTGGTGAGTCTTGAATATCATCATTCTTTCATAAGACTTTCACTGTTAGTGTGTCGTGTCTCCTCAGTGGAATGACACGGAATCTCTCTCATCTTTGCGGTCTTGCCGACTGGTGCTGTTGGCAACTCACACCATCACAGACAACACTTGGTAACATGATTGTTTTTGCCAATAACACGCAACAATTTGGTTGAAATACGGAACCGTCCTGTATCTTACCTATCTTAATTTTTTAAAGATTTTATAGCATATAAATTTTAATATTTTTAGTAATTAAGATTTGTTTTATTTTATTTTATTTTTAATATTGAAGTTAAAATTTTAATAATTGACAACCAGAGATTTTATAGCCAATCCATAACAAAAATGACTATGAACGCGTTTATTTTAACTTATCTACTTGATTAAAAGAGTTTTTAAATATTAAATGTTTTTTTTTTTTTTTATGTCGCTTGGTTANATTTTAACTTATCTACTTGATTAAAAGAGTTTTTAAATATTAAATGTTTTTTTTTTTTTTTTATGTCGCTTGGTTACTGCCTAATAAGAGTTTATGAATGATAAAAAAAATTGTTTTATGCCTCCTGGAAGCCTAAAATTGAGGCTCTGGGGAGAAACGTTTTTTTTCTTTAGTTTCTCCAAAATTTGGTTAAAAAACAAAGATATATTTATCATAAGGTTTACCTTATTCTTCCCCCTAATAAAACTTGTTTTACTTTAACATTAACAAGTACTCGGGCGGATTCAAGTGGGGTCACGTGGGATCAAGTGGCCCCAATTAATTTTTATGTCCAATTAGTTTATTTATTTCATATTTACGACAGATTGACCCTTTTAATTATTATTATTTTTTACCTCACTTCTTAATTTTTATATTTTGCTCGCCAGATAATAATGCGTGTTCTGAGATTTTTTTGTTTTTTGTGAATCCATTTTTCTCCAAAACTGCTTCACCTCTTTCCTTTTTTTTTTTAAATTATATAATAATTAATTAATATCCATTATTTTCAATTTACAAAAAAGACATCATTGCTTTATATAAATAAATTATTTTCGTCCATATGCCTTCACCGCCGTCAAAACTATCAAGGTTCATTCTGCCTCCTTTCTACAAAATATCTATATTCGCGATTGGAATAAGAAAATCTTTATAATTGACAGGTTTGTTTNTATAATCCTCCTGTATTTTAAAAGAAAATAGAAACAGATTCAACCAAATATTTGGTTGTTATCAAATTAATTATAATATTTTTTTTGAAGTTATAATATTCTGATTGCATGTAGATGAATCATTAGTAAGACATAATGTTTAAAAAATCATTGTTGAAATTTTAAAACATAATAAGTTTCTTA